>VZRE01013154.1:0-140801 GCA_013396775.1 Cephalopterus ornatus
ACAGCACCAAGCTTGACAGAGTTCAAGAATCATTTGGACAACACTTTCAGGGACATGGTGTGACTCTTGTGGATGGTCCTGTGCAGGGCCAGCAGTTGGACCAGATGGTCCTTGTGGGTCCCTCCCAACTTGGCATGTTCTGTGATTCTGGAAATTACTTACCAGGTGTATGTGTGTGCATGCATATACACATACACACAATGTTTTATATTTACACAAAATTCAAATTGCATATTATGCTGTTACTTTCATTTCTTTGTGCACCCATGTTGTCAGTGTTAATTAAACTGTGTTGGAGAAGACACTATTGTGCCTATTTGGGCTCGTACATTGTAGAATGATAAAATCCTGGTTAAAGTCTTATACCACATGAAATTTATATATATATATCTGTTGACAGAGAAACTCTGTGTTTAAAAAGGCAGCTTCATGGAAAAGTCCTAGCTCTAAATTCCTTTACCTCCTTTATATTCACTGTGTGCATCTGTATGGGTGTTGTGACAAAATTCAGTTTAGTTGTGGAGAATCACAGAAGGATAAACCCTTCCATTTCAAGTTGAAATAACACAATCATACTTTAGATATAGTACTAACAGAGCTCTAAAATATGTTTAAATTCAACTAACTTGGTGAGCTGTTAGGAATAGAGGCTCCCAAGTCAGAAAGGGAGCATTTAAAAATATTTGTCTGTTTCAGTTTCGATCACTTGCAGGCACTCACACCTTTGATTCAGCGATTAAATATAATTGGTTTTGTTTGCTTAAATTCTGTAACACTTACACATCTCAGAGATTGGAGAGTTCTCCACAGGATCCTCCACTTCCCAGTTGGTCCAGCTTGATGTTTGTTGCAAATGTGCAGCACTCAAACACCTGTCCCTTATGTGCTTCACGTTCACAAGTCTCCCTGGGCATGGCAGCACAGACTCCCTGCTCAGGGAACCCTGGCCTGGACCCCGGGCCTCCCAAGTCACTGGCTATTGCAGCTTAAAGTTTGATGGTGATTATGCACGTGCATGGATGGGACTTTGAGAAATCTGGTCTAGCGGAAGGTGTCCCTTCCCATGGCAGAGTGGGGTGGAACTAGACGATCTTTAAGGTCCTTTAGACCATACCATTCTGCTATTGTACGATGGACCCAGGCTCAGTCCAGTGGTGCAGAGGAATCAGGAGGCAACAGGCAGAAATTGAAACGCAGGAGATTCCATCTGAATACCAGGAAATGCTGTCTTACTGCAAGGAGGACAGCACTGTCACAGATTGTCCTGCGAGACTGTGGAGATCCTTGGAGATAATCAAAAGCTATCCGTGCAAAGACATGGGCAACTGGACTGAGATGGTCCTGCTTGAACAGGGAAGTTGGACCAGATGACCTCCAGAGGTCCCTTCCAACCTCAACTGGTATGTGATTCTGTGAAATCAAACACAAGATATAAATAAAATTGAAGAGCTTAGAGATTTATATATCTATTTTATACATCACATTCATCTTCTTTCCTTGGTTGATATTTTAAAAATCTGGTAAATCTGTAGCAAAGGAACACAATCCCTGGTTTTCCTCAAACATTTAATCCTGTGAAGTGCTGAATATGTTCACATCTCTATCAACTCTGGGGTTTTTTACACCGATGAACTGAAGCCTAAATAAAATGAAAAGGACCAATGATTTATTACAGTTGCTGGATTGTACAGTCTGTACAATCCAGAACAAAGTTAAGTCATGCCAATTAATTACTTAAGGTAGTAGCCAACAATTCAATATTTAGCTTTTATCACTTTGCATTATTTTAAGGTTTTTGACTGCAGGATATGACTTCAATGACACAAATTTAAAAATCAAAATCCTGCTTTATTATCTGTTTTTAGTGAGAAATCCTAGATTACATAAAGATAGTATTATTTATTTGGACCTTTTTAAGGAGATGGGGAGATGCTGTTGTCAGTTTCTGTTTTTCTTCTTTTAACTTTTAATCATTTAGATCTTTCTCCATGGTATGGTCTCCAAAGCAAACCTTATTGTTTGTAATATACAGTTTGTGTTCTGCTGGTGGCAGAACACTGCATTCCTCTGACTTGGATCATGCTTCAGAGTTCTGCTGAAAAGTATTATATTGTCACTAAAACAAGAAAAATAAGCCCTTTTTTTTATGTGGTGCTGAAAGGTTTTACCTCCAGTGATTCAGTGGCTAAAAAACTCCCATTTTTACAAGCTTTTTGCAATGCTTAAGTTTCTGAAAAAGTTAAAGAGTTGAAATTCAAATCACCGTTTTGGAATCTTCTTCATGACAGTAATTGGATTTCCATGCTGTTTGAACAAACATGCACAACTCATTGGATAGTGTCCCGAAGTTCTCTATCATTGGATTAACAAATCTTATGAAAATAAGATTTTAATTTTTCTTTGAATGGGTTAACTAGGATCTGGAATCTGCTCTTAAATTCAAATGCTTTAGCAAGGTGTCTGAGTTGGTGGTCTGCTTTTCCTGTCTAATCAGCAGAGACAAACACCTCTGAATGGCAACTCTGCCCATCTCAAACCTGAATCATACTTTAAAGAAACCTTTTTCTTTCTATTGATCCTAAACAGAGCCTAAGGTGGCTTGGCAGTCAACCTTCAGTAATATTAACACACCAAGCGCAGTGTTTCTTCATTTGTATAACAATGCTGAAAGCACACTCCCCTGATTCATAAGCCTATGAAAAATCCTACTTTTTTTCTGTTTTTCACATTTTCAGAATGTTTTCCTCATCAGAAGGCTCTCCCTACCCATTAATTCTGAATTCAGCCAGTTCAGAAGTGAGAGCCGATGCTTCTCCTCTATCCCATTCAGTTGCCACAGGAGAAAATTGAACAGGAGAAATATTTAAAGAAACGGGATCACATGAAGCTGGATATGTTCCAAAAATGAAAAAAAAAAAAAAGCAAACACTCTTCCATGTCAATAAAACCTTGAATCACCTTGAAATGAAACACTATTTTTAATTCTGTTATTTCTCTGTTCTTCTTTTTTTCCCCTGTTTTTCAGATCGTGCCAATGTTCAGAAAACCAGCAAGTGAAACTTTCAGTCTTATCCTTTACCTCCCTGTTTTTGTTGTTGTTTTTTAATTTTATTTATTTTAGGGTTTTTTTGGCCAACAGCACGTCAAAAGGCAAGAAAAACTGAAGGTCTGTTCCACCATCAGAACACAGATGGGGTTGGTGCAACAAAGAATTTTGCATTGCTATACATCATGCTGTGCCCATACTGTGGCTAAAGAACAATAATGCCAACCTTATATGTGGAAAGGTGATAAGACTAGCTAAAAAAAGACACTGAATTTGCGTCAATGTGTTCCTTTTATAGGCCTTTCAGTACACAGAAACTTTTACTTGGTTTTTTTCAAGGTTCCTTCACAACTGTGAATAGTAAAAACATTTCTGAAGCTGAGACTCACTCTCTTAAGCTTTTCAGGTTCAGAAAAGTCACATGAGTCATTGAAATTCACAGGTCAGAAGCACTTCAATCAGAGAACATCAGCCTTCATGCTAATCAACCTATTTACGCAGCATCAATGCAAGGCTAATTTGAACAGAAGCCCAGTTATACAGATCTTTCTACTGTCAGTTACATTTTCTGCTCATGTTGTCACTAGTAATTTCCTTTTTGATCTACAGCTCTTCTAAGTGGAAATACTTCAGTCGGTACTGATTCTACAGCAATCATTTGTTTTGCTTGTCTGTATTTATTCTACCCCAATCATTTGTGTTGCTTCTCTATTACTGCATAAGTAAAGGGAAAGATGAACCACTCATGCATGTTCGTGGAGGTCTCGCTACCCAGCTGCTCCTGTGAATTCATTTGGCAGAGCCAAATCTTCTCACAGAAGAAGGAAGAATCAGATCCCAGAAGGCATGACAACCGAAAAGCATGAAAGGGCATGTGTACAGAAACTGGGTAGCAGAATGCAGATTGTCCTTGCGTGCCTGAGACCTGCAGGAAGGATTCAGCTTCAGCTGGCACTGTGTGGTGCAAGTAGCAGTTGCTTGTTGCAAAAGAGGCATTTGCAATTGTCAGGACAGCTGCAGGTTGCATTTCGTGGACAAAGCATTCTACATTGTGTCCATAAATCAGGCAAGGATTTGCATTCCGTCTTAGCATGCACCCGCTCTCAGCACAAAGTAACATATGCTACCTTGTGAATCAGCATCAATGGAAGTGCTGAGACACAAAGAGAAAGTGCTGTCAATCCCTTATGAAAATGGCAGCAGGCACGAAAGGGAAGGCAAATCTAACAGCAAAACACAGGATGGAGACAGCCCATTAATGTATAGCAATGAAGTGGCTCAAAGTCAGCTGTTTGTGATACTTTAACTAATCTGAAAACTCCCAGAGAAGCCTGAAGAGGGAAGAGAAGATGCACTTTTCATTGTAAGTCTTGAGGGGAAGTGTCTTCCTGAACTTAAGGTGCCCAGGAGAAAACAGAGTCAAAATTTTCCTCCTACCATACACTTAACCATGTTTGAAAGGCAGAAAAGCTACTGATTTTCTTTTAGCAGCTGGGGCTCCTGAGCACAAGTTAAAGGCTTTCTGCCAGGGATTTAATTACAGTTGGGCCCTTTACATCTGCTAAAAAAATAAGCTTTGAATGTCCTCACAAGAGTTTTGTTCCAATGATTACAAATGAGAATAAAAATTGCAGATAAGCATTAGAGTTTAAAATGCTCTTGATCAGTTTCTTTTCAATAGTCCATGCATGGAGAGTGTAACATTAAATATCAAATGAGTTATTAATGTCTTATTTGAAGACAGTTGACTTTACATAGGATTTCTGACTTAGCACAGTGATACAAAATACACTGAAAATGCAAGACAAGGGTATGTTACATTTAGCAAAATACAAGATTGCAGTTCAATCATAATACCACTGTGTTTTTGTAATATTGACATTGGGTATTTCCAGTTACTGGGAAGGAAAACAAGAATTAAAGAAAGCTGAAGCCCAATGATCTCATTGAAATTATTAGTTATTCAACTTTTGAACTTTACATTGGTCCGAGCCATGTAATCACTTCCCCCTACGCAAATCTGGCCAACCCAGGGAGGCATTCATGATCATTTAAACCATGAGTTGATCCACTCAAAGACAGTTTCTTTGCAACAGATGTGGTCAGTCACACCCTGTGTTATTCCTTGAATTTCATGGGCACTTCATCCTTACCCATCTCCAGTGAGCCACCTTCACTTGTAGGAGTTGATTCAGGGAGTTACATTCCACCTCTAGGGGTTTTGTCCATTGCAAGAGGAAGCAATACTCTGATAACCCACATTAAGAGACTGCTGCCTACTTCGAAGTCACACAATGAGATGGACTTAAAATCAACACAGAACTAAAAAAGACTGCCTGGTGATCAAGAGAAAGTCTGTGCTATAACATATTAAGATCCACTGAGGTGAAGTTTCAAAGGAGGTGGCAGCGGGTGTGATTGCTCTGTGCAGGGAAACAGGCTATTTTTTGCCAGTTGACAAATGAAAGTGGCAAATATGGGACTTCCATTCGATATTGGTTCCTGTTTGCTGGTTCTGAAGCAGCGCTGAACTGTAAGTCATTGTGCTGATTTTCTCTGACACTTCAGCTCAGGAATTACCATTTCTCAGTCTTCTCCTTTCTGTCCTCATTTATCCTGTGGAAGGTAAGAAGTAATAAACTTGGATACTTCGTAGACAGAGACCTCCTCTAGAGCTGAAGTGCATCTGAAACTACACTGAAGTGTAGATCAAAAGCTTGGCTAGGATATGGAGTAGGGGGTCAATTGGATGTTTTTCCCTTCCTCCATACTAAAGCTCAGCAAAGGCTACAGAATATAATGTCTTCCTAGAACTGTTGTGAAACAGCTGAAACTCAGTGAGAGGGGAAGAGAAGACCGGGATATCAGCAGCAAAGTGACTTTCAGAGATCAGTGCATTAGAAATTTGCTAAGCAGAGGAGGCCTTCCATTAAATTTTCTGCTAATTTAAGAAAATAATTTGTACAGAAAGAATACTCTGGTTATTTTTGTTAATAATTAGCCTCTAAAAATAGTGGAGCTCTACTTTTTCCTTGTGAATTTCAGCTTACTGCCTGATCCTGAAAAAGAGCCTAAAAATAACTGGGTTTATAGTTGATTAGCACTTTCTGGTTCTTGTTCTTTGTCACTAGAGAGTCAGTCAAGATGATGGTGGGGAGAAGAGGCCATCCAGTGGTACAGCTACTTTCCCTACAATGTATTCTGAGCATTGATAATGGAGACTGTAGCTCCCCTCAACCTTTCCTCAAGAGATTTTCATGCACTTGCCAGGGTGAGGTAAAGTAGCTTGATAGTACCAAGTCCCCTTTGTTTCCTTTCCATTTTGTGTCCATCTTGAGGAATTTCTCGTAAGGGAGTGTATCACTTGTTATTTAGTTGTGCATCACTGGAACCATGATCTGTTCAGCAAGGCAGGCATTTATGCGGCAGCAATGATAGCAAAAACCAGTAAAAAATCACAATGGAAAGTTCACGCTTCTCTGGCTTTGTATCTTCATATCTCTTTATGCAATGATCTGCAACAAACTCTTCCTTTTCACTGCATTCAACTTTGGTATTTTCAGTGCAGGCTTCTGTAACTTCTGTTGCTATTTCTACAACAAGCTGTGCCTTGTGATGTGAGGCATTTTAAAGTAATCTGGCACATGAATATCTATCTCTCTTCACTTGAAAATTAATGAAAACTTTCAGTCACATTTACATTTCTGTGTACTGCTTCCAGATAACAGTAGCATGTCTTCCCTGGCCTGTAGTTGATCACAAAGAGAAAACAACTGCGAGGTTTCATGCCTCAGAAAATGACCTTGTCCTTAATATTTTTTTTTTCTTTTCACAAAAAGAGCTGACTTGCCTAGCCATCCTTAAAATAGAACTAATTACCATCTGTTAACAGGCCCCTAACGCTCTGACTATAGATCCCTATGCACCATTCATGGTTTCATAGCCATGATGATAAATTGTCTGTAATTCAGAATTTGTGTGGAATTACATCAGCTTACCTGGATGTCGCACCACACATTATGGAGGCTTCTTTTGTAGAGTCTTTCACATTGAATGTTGAATTCTGCAAAGAAACACAAGGGCAGTCTTTTAGTCTATCTACACTGTAAGCTATACTGTAGAAAAGGTGCATTAAGGTAGCACTGGTGAGTCGTCTCTGATGCATGGCAGAAGGGAAGGAGCCAACAAGGGCAGAGAACAGTAAGAAACCTAAATCCTCCTTCCAGCTAGTCCAAGTTTGTGCTAAGGCAGTCCTAGAAAACTGGCTCATTTCGTACTGAGCCCCACATTACAGGAGGAAAAATAGCTGAATCGTGACTTGTTAAATAACGGTATAGGCTTTGAGCTACTCCCAGGGAAACATAGCATGGAATGATTTCTTAATTCTGTTTGATTGCATGCTGCCAAATCTACCCAAGCAGCAGAGAAAATGACTCACCAGGAACCCTGAACTTTGTTCATGTGCACAGAGGAAGAACCATTTAGCCTTGTTCACAGTACCCAGGTTCTCTAGAACTAGTGCTGGAATGACAGGTCTTGAAGACTCTACTCAGTCACACATAAAACTGAGGGTTTCTGTCCTGTCTCAAAAAAAGAGGCAGGACTAGTGCTGTCTGACTACTTGTATTGCAGAATACAGGGGGAAGGGGCAGACTTTACACTTGTAGGTTAGAAGCCAGTGCTGGTCGAGCAATATGACACCTCTGCAACCTTCTCACTCTGCCACACCAAACCTGAATGGGAGTTGGAAGTGGTAGGTAGAGTTCAGCCCCTGAACAGCACCCCATAGCTGGGCAAGCACTTCTATACCACCAACAAATAACACCTCATAGCTGTGTGTTATTTGTTGGTGGTATAGAAGTGCTTGCCCAGTCAGGCCGGATGGGACATTATGTATGGTTATCAGTGCAAGTAGTAAGCATTTAATGTTAACAATTATTGCTGCCAAATATAGCCAATTATTGCTGCTGCAATGAACGCCCAGGGATTAAACGGATACTTTTTTGTTTGTTTTTTTTGGATTCTCTGAGTTTGTGACCAGTATGTTAAAATCATCTGGAAGACCTGATGCATTTTATTAATTCAGAGATATTTCTTCCCTTATGCAACTCCCTGAAAGGCAAATCAGAAATAAAATGACACTAAAATTGGAAAGTCTCTTTATTTCCCAGAGGCTGTAGCCTAATTCAAATGGAAAATTCTGCTATCAGCTTTTCCTCTTTCCACTTTCAACAATAGACAGGCAGTAGTCACACCTCAAACCTTCCCTCTGAACAGCCATGAAAGCTAAGGCTCTAACAGCTCTCTCAGAACAACAGGCATTTCCCCTTCTTATATCTGTGTGTCTGGATTGCTTTTGTTCTAGAGAGTTTTGGATGTAGCACTTTAGAGGCAAGAGATCTGTCAAAAGTCCTGAAAACCAGAAATCTCTGAAGGAAAATCTGTTGCAGGAAAACATACAACATAGTCTATACCTCCTGCTTCATTTTTTCTGGGTAATTAGATGAAAGAGGGAAAGTATTCCATGATGATCAGTCAACCTAAGTGCTCTCTGGCCTTTATTGGCTATTTTAGGTATTAGGAACACTTCAAATTTTTATACAAGTAATACCAATTATGGTTGGCAATAACAATCTTAATCTCACAGTTGACCTCAGTTTTCAATTTTAAATTCTTATGATGATATCAGAATTTCACTTAGTCAACATTGATAGGCTGAGGACCATGCATTAAGGCATCTTCCTCTTTTTCACTACTGACTCATCTTCTACCTAATGAATAAGGAATGAAATTAAATTAAATTATCACCTTCTTTAGTCAGAAAAGGAGAGGCTTAAAATGATAGGAAGGTAGGAAGGATTTTTTTTTCTTCATAATTTGGTTTTATTTGCCTTTCATGAATCCTTTAAAAGGGTCAGGATGCTCCAGTGGAAAGCAGGGACTTGCAGTGTTACCATGTGAGACCTAGCTGTAAATCTATGAGTTCAGAAGCTTCCACATGTAAGAGACACTGGCTTTGTGAAGCTGCTGGTTGCAGTTTGTGCTGCTCTGTGATCCACACACCAGAGTCAACTGTTCAGACTGGATTCTGGAACAGGAGAAAGGCTGCTGTAATATAGAACAACCAAAAAGCCCATACTTCTTAGCAAGGCACCAAATTCAGAAGAGCTCTATTAGAAAGGATGCTCTTCCTAGCTGTCCTGATGTATATGGTACTGAGTCAGAAAAAAGCTGAGAATTCAGGAATGTCTCTCAGAAACACTGTAGCCCTCATGGTCTAGCCTCTGTTTCTTAGCCTGCCAGATTTACTTATAGGTGTCGATCTTTTGACAAAATAACCCGTATGCTTGAGTATATCCACCTCTTCCATTCCTCATTACAGTGAAAAATGGAAACAAAACCACAAGACATCTAGCCACAGATCATCACAGCTTCATTTATTTATTTGTTTGTTTGTTTGTTTGTTTGTTTTAATAAATTCTCCTCTGTTTAATTCTCCACCTTTCAGACTCTTGACTCATGCAACAGAGACCATTACCCTATAGCAAATCCATATGTTGTATATACGGAGGGAGCAGCATGGTTATACATGAAGATCCGTTTCCAGATTATTAATTGCAGTTAACCCCACGAAACGGAGAAAGAATTTAGCCATTTCCCAGCTGTAGTTCACTTTTTATATTATCCACCAGAGGGCAACGGTTCTAAAACACAATCCCCCATTGAGCTGAAAGTGTGAAACTGTTTTCAGTAGAAATGTGTTTGAGACTTTAGCCAGCACTTGAGAATCCCCTCACTGTGCAACTTAGCTCACTCCTCAGGAGGCTTAAGGGGTTTCAAACAAACAGATGGGCAACAGAGTCTAATGACAGACCATCTGCTCTACACCGCAGAGTACAGGTGAGAAAGCACAAGACATTTCTCCAGCTGTTCCTTTCCACAGGGATCTTGTAAACCGTAAGTTGTTGCAGTTAAGTATATGAAACAATAATAGGCGTTAGATCTGTCGCAATCCAAAGATAACGAAAATGAAACCTTCTCCTAAAGAAAGGTACCTCATATTTTAAAATAATGCTTTGCTATCCTTTCATAAGGTGCTTTGCAAAGAGTAAATTTCAGTTAATATTAATATGTTTCTCTCATATTTCCTACTGTTCTGTGCTGAACTAGGACTGTTCGTGCCCTGCACAGGAACTTCTACTCTACATGCATTGCAAAATCTCCAGCTTTGTGAAAAGGAACGCAACTTCAATTCAACATCAACATCTGTAACTACAATTCGTCACTTTTTTTTTTCCCAGCTGCACTATGCACTAAGCAGTCATGAGAGCAGGTTGGATGAAGAGCATTTTAATTCCATGCACTGGCACGCAGAATGGTCTAGAACTGCTGAGACTTCTATAAATGCTACAGATACTTAATATCACTCCCATCCTTACATTCTGTCAACTCACGTCCTATCATCTCAGTCCATTTCTGTTACATGTGTTTTAAAAGGTTTTCATTCCTGTGTGTCATGTCCCCGTCATGTCCCCCTGTTCTTCTTATAGTGTGCATTCTTTAATCTCATGAAAACAGGTTCTGTTTGTATTGTGTGTACAAATCTATCAATCAAAATTTATAACTCTACTCTAGGCTCAGGTTTATAAACCTTGCCACCTGTATCTCCCACATAGTTCAAACATAACTCTCTATGTCTCAACATCATAGAATAATATGGGTGGAAAGAACCTCTGGAGGTCATCTAGTCCAGCATCCTGCTCAGATAAAAGTTAACTTTAAGGCAGACCAGTCTGGTAAGGGACATTCTCAGATGAGTTTTGCAATTTATAAGGTTGGAGACCCCACAGATCTGTAAGCACTTATTGCAGCGCTTAACCTCCATTAGGGAGAAGAATTATTCCTGTGTACCCAACTGGAAATTTTCTTGCTTAATTTGTGACCTGTCACTAAGAAGATTCTGACTTTTCTGAAACAGATAGTCCTCCTAACCTTGGGTCAAATCCACAAAGGTATCACAGCTCTTATCTTGAATTTACATATCCTTTTTGACTTTTAAACAATAAGTAACAACTTTGCGAACCTTTGTGATCTTTACATTCCTTCTTGCTACACAGTGCTATTTCTGCTGAAGCCTAAATATCCCAACCACACCTTTATCATACTGAAGACCTGCTTGCATATTCTGCTTTGACTTTTTGAGGATTTGTACATTTAGGGCAATGTTTTCACAATATTTTTGCTATCACCATTACCTTAGGGATATGATGTAGCAGTTGTAATATACTCTAAGCTATGCTTGTCTGTAAAAAGGGCAGTGAATTTCCTGCTGATAACAAATGGACAGGTTTGTCTATGACAAGTTGATCTGGCATTTCAGATACTCCATGTAGAAAGTTCAGAGAAGCGACTTTGAAGTGGCTGAGAAGGGGTAGCTACACAGCAAGCAGTTTTAAGAATCAGTTCTCTCTTTCTTACAGTGTGTCTGACTAGATTCGCAGTTTTAGAGTTTAGAGATATTTGCAGTTGCATTGAACTCATGGTTATCTGCAATTTAAAACAGTCTGAACCTAATTTTCATCAAGCAGAAAGTGGATTTATAGCTGCTGAAGAACTGGCTATTTTATCCTGATTTTGAGGCATATCACAGCATAAAACTTCCACTAAGCAAACATTCTTTACCAGTCTTTGAAGGCCTTGCTTCCTGAAAACATGTACCTCATACAGGCATATATAACATCCTTGTTTCCAAGCAGTTAAACCTGTCTATAGCTGAATGTTTGTCTCATCTGGTCTGTGTTGGAACCCCTTGATTTCTGGCCATTTTTCACTCCTTGTGAACTTCACAACTTCAGCATAAAAAGGTTTTTCCATGAGAAGAGGAGCTAATGAAACCTTGTTTCCTTGCAACTATGTGCTCTTTATGCCCTCATCTCCCAGCTTAGATCAGAGCAATGCCGTCTTCTTCCTGCACCTTCATAACCAGTCATCCTGTATGGCTAGTCTGGAGGCTGCACATTACTTGTCACACAAGCCAGTGGGCTTAATAAACCTAGAGCAAGTAGAAAGCATGACAGCTGAAATCTAGCTGCTTAAATTTTAGTGGATCATGAAATCAACTTATCCTTCTACCTAATCTCTGATTTTCAAAAAATGTATACGAATATGAATGTTTGACATTTCCATTTGTCTGTCAAATTAGACTGGGTTGGACAAACTCAGAAGTTACCAATGGGGGACATAGACAAGATACTGTAGGAGCATCATTTCCTCAGAAAAACAGGTTAAAATTTCTTTGATAATAGACTAGATTCTTTGCTCAACCCAAAGATCACTTAAGATAAGCCTAGGTCAAAGACTTACTTTAAAAGAATACAAATATAGGAGCCAAGGGAGGTTTTAACCTGTACCATTGTGTAATGACTTTCAAGGAGTGGTTGTAGAAGCCTAAATTTTGGCAGGAGGATACCAAATACCTCTTGTATTTGGCTATTGTCTTTATATCTACAGCAGGAAAAAACTGTATTCTTGGAATTTTTGTGGTGATTGCATATCAGTTGATAATCTCTTGTACACTAATTGTGTTGATTATTAAATTCAGACTACTGAAAATGATGCTAGGCATATTCTATTCTAGTAGTTCTGACAGAGAAAGGTATCTGGCCCAAAAAATAAGTATAACCAACATTTAGATATGATAAAACCATTTCTTTAAAAAGAAGGCAATGCCGAAATCGAATCATATTAAACTATAATTCCATTCTTAATTAGTTTCTAAATGAAAAGGTAAGCATTTCCAGGCAGAAGGTGCTGTTAACATCTTAAATGACATAAAAATATCACAAATAACTAAGAATTTGTCAGGAATAAAACACTGGAGCTTGAACAACAGTTCTACAAGGACTGGAATTTTAACCTCCAGCCTGGTGTCTCCATAGTAATATCAAGAAAGGAGAATTGAAATTCAGGTTTATTTTTACTCTACACATCACAGCTTTTGTCACAAACCTTCAAAAAAATGAGTTGTGCATATTTCAAAATGTTGCCTCTCTGTAGACACATGGATATATTTAAAAGGCTCAAATTTTCAAAAACAGACCATTATTTTTGAATACCCAGTTATCTTTTGTATTTTGGGAATTTTAAACCCAGATAACCTTGTAAGTCCATGTTGAATTGGTCGAGTTTTCAAAGAATTTCAACAGTATCCACTGATGCACATGGGCAACTCTATCCGAAAGTCACATCTGTCAACTGAGATGACTATGTGTGTTTTAGAAACCTATGTCAAGATGTTTAGAAGTGAGATTCTGAGAAATGAATGAGGGTTATGAATCTTGCCTTTTGTAAGAATTCAAAGCTTTTTTAAAAAAAACCAGTCCTGTGCTAGTACATTTGATATATCTGCAATGTACCAACCTTGTCCACAAAAGAAGAAAGAAACTTTAATTTTTAAAAGTAGGAAAATATCTCCCTTATTTACTTTTATTTAAATGTTGTAATGGTACAGAGCAGTGGGACTTAAGTCCCATAGCAGTGGTAGAAAAAGATTGCTTATCGGATCCTTCAGACCCTCCAACGCTACCTTCAGTAGCAAATGGGAGATGGAAAAATAGAGGGCTGCATGTTAAGCACAGGGATTAATGAATTCTGAGGGAGCTGCTTGCATTCTTTTAAACTTCATCCGCATTAGCAGTGGCCAGTGTTCTGGAACTGTGTGCAGCTGATCAGAATCTGTACATGAGTTTGCTAGATTCTTTACACTGGTGTGAGGTTTGGCCCCTGCCCATATGCTTTGCCTTTTCAGGAGTTATTCAAAAGATGAGTTGTTTCTCAGGTAGGGTATATACAAGCTAAGTTTGCAAATCATATCAGGGATTCTATTCAGCTCTGGAGAGAATACAGAAAGTTGTCTTTCCTTGATAGCTTTTCTCTTGGAGGCATGTTTTTTCCTAAAGCAGTTATATCATATCCCTAAAAGCTTAGTTGTTTCTAGTTACAGTCACAGAGGTGTACACCTGAAGACTTCATTGTTTCTGATGCAATAGGAGCTTTCATTACATTTCTTTATTCTGTAATTGCCCACTGTGTTTATATATCTTCCCCAGATATTTTTTGTCGTAGGACATGAGTTACTCTTAACTGAAATTGTTCACAGAGTCTATAGCAAATTTATGACAGGGGGATTTTCTGAGCCCCACTCACAAAATTATTCATGTAATTGTGACCTTGTCCTGGTGTTCCAGAATTACAGTGCCACACACAAAAACTTTAGCAGTTGGTATTACAGATGCTGCAAAAAATTTACACCATTTTAATTCAAAAGGTCTGTGTTGTGTTAATATGCCTAAAACAGAAATGAAGCAAGTGATTTAAGGTTCCTGTGACAGTGCTGCTGGCTGAGAAAATCACCAGCCCCGTGCAGTTTTCTTTGACCCCTTCTGCATGAGGCTATAGTACCCATAGCACAGGATGGACAGCGTATTTACAGCATAATGATGATGGTATTTACAGCACAATGTTGTCACACAACCACTGTCAACACATTGTAGCACAGGCTGTTTGGCTACAAACTAAGGCAGCCGAGGAGCCGACCTAATAGGCTTCTGCCACATGGGATATGTTCTTTCTGGCAGAGATGTAGATGGACAACTGATAACAGTAAGTCTTCAGGTACTACAGATATGCCTGAAAAAGACTGTAAGTCAAAGAGGCAATACTGCGTCAGTAGCTTGATAAAAGTTATCTTGCCACCCCTTGGCTGTAGCAGAATGAAATAATTATGTTAATTCTTTTACAGGAAACAAAATCATTCAGACAATTTTCCTAGCCTAAGTTGCTGGATTTATTTTCATTCTGTGTCTTTAGTCACAATAAGCCTGTCTAGATCCTTCCAAGCAGCCAGGAGCAGAACAAATACTGCCTGAGATCCTTACAGAAGATTTGTCTTCAAGACTAGTCTCTTTTCCTGTAGAAAATGCTTTATGTTGTACAGCAAACCACATTTGAATTTGTAGTTTGACAGCAACAGAAGTGCTAGAACCCCCTTGTTTTCATTTGCAAAAACTGATATATCTTCTCTCCAGCACATAGTTTTTGGGCAATTGCCTGTGATGTACTATCTTGTGTCTGGAGACCTTACCTACGACAAGAACAGAATCAAACATTCAATGACTGTTCTTCATGGTTTTATTTTGTAATTTATATAAATTACAAATTTATATAATCTTTTGCGTTTAAAATGATGCGAAGGACAAGATTCAGGAGAAAAGTATAAGACATTAGAGAGTTCATATTATATTCAAACAGAATTCCAAACATCTACAAGTTAAAGTCTTTGTAATCCAGCAGAAAAATACAGAAAGTACTACCGAGCAATGTAACTGCAAAAATTACGCAGTGTGTACACCAATTGAGAAAAAGGTTAGGATATAACCTCAAGTATGTAATTAAAAGTAGCAGGATCATATTTTAAAGGGTTGAATATTACAAGCAACACTTTGACAGAATGAGTTATCAAGATATTACTGGTGGCAATGAGCAGGCAGTGAAGCAGTGTCTCAAGAGAAATTACTGCAGATGGACACTTTTGAAACTAGACCAGGCAGAAATGCAAACACCAATTGGGAGCAGTTGTATTCTGCGTGGGAGGTGAACTGGGTGAGGTGAACTGGGTGAGGTGATGAAGTAAAAAATGTCGGAAATAGAAAAGGCATATAAATAAAGCACTTCTGTATCTTCGGGGATGAAAGGTGTTACAGAAACATAAACCACTAGTATTCGTTTTTCACAGATGGACCAAAAAAACTCATGAAAAGATGACACACTTCAATCTTCAAATGAACAGGGGAAAAAAAATGTGGGGTTTTTTTTGTTGTTTTTTACATTGAAGCAAAGTGAACTAGGCTAATTGATGCTGTTCAGAGAGAGTACAACGGATTGATATCTCATAGTACCAAGCCACAGAAGATAGAGTGAACTTCATGAAAGGAGCTAGGAGAGGTTCAGGAAACTCTGGTCCCCACTGGGAAACTACTCAGTCTTCACAAAAAAAACAAAAACAAAAACAAAAACCCACAAACAAACAAACCCCCCCCACCAAAACAAACAAACAAAACCCAAAACAAACAAACAAAAAAATGGAAGAGGAGATGGCACATTTTAAGTGGGATTGACCTTAATATATGAAGTTGTTGATCCATAATTTACAGTGACTTAGTGTGTATGTGAAGCTGAACCATATTGCTCAGTCATTCCCTGTTTTCAGCATTTTTTTTTTATGTTAGGGATCAAAGATGTAGATATACACACGGGCCAGACCATGGGCTGTTTTATCTCATGTTTGCAAAACACTCTGTTTTCTGTCTTACCTGCTACAGGCATTAAATCTGAGTCTAAGGGGTGTGAGCATTCTGTATCTATTGAAATGTTGATATTGGAGATTAAATACACACCAAAAAATCTGGTGCAGTAGGCCATAGTGTGTTGGTAACACATGACTCCTGCATCTCCCAACAACTGGAAACTACACGAAGGGATCACATGTGCCACACAGCCCCCTACGGTGCTTTCTGTACATGCTGAGAGACTTCCAGATAGCGTCAAGGACTTTCAGATACTGTGAGCATTCTCAGCCCTGCTTTGTCAATACAGACAGGTATATTACCTAGCAATTAAAAATCGATTAGGAATCCTGTTCTCCTTGTTGGCAACACTATGTTCAGGATGCTTTGATTATGAGCTCTTCTTTTCAGGGGAACTATTTATTTATTACAACTTACCTCTCACAAAGCTGTGGCAGTTTGACAGAATATGACACTAAAGGAGAAAATCTAGCTCTGTACTGCCTTGTGTCAATGTTTGCAGTAACCCACTTCAGTTAACACCAATAATTTGCCATTACTCTGCACTAATTTAGGTATCTGCAGAGAAACACCAACGAAAAATCCGTTAAGGAAATTTTCCAAGTCAGAGCAAGTAAGTTAAAGATCCAGGAACAGAAGGCAGCCTAAATTTCACTTATGATGTCCCAGGTGACTTTGAACTTGCTGTCTCCTAGATAGTTAAAAAAATATCACTACGCTAGATACAGAGAGAAATGTTTTCTTTTAATGATGCCTCTTTACAATATTCCATGTCCTCCTAGGTTTGCCCCATTCCATCCCAGCCGCCGCAGCCTACTGTTGTTCCAAAGCCAGTTCAATCTGTCATACATGTTCCATTGCAACCAAGCTGCCCAGGCCGAGGCAAGATGGCAAAACTCATCAATCCAGAAGAGATGACATCCAGGGATTACTACTTTGATTCCTATGCTCACTTTGGAATTCATGAGGTAATGTTTATTTTTATTTCAGCAATTATTACATAACAATATAGTAATAATGACAACGATAATAATTATGTTTTCTTTCATTAATTTCTTATTTATCCCCATCCATTGCTTATGACTATATTCTTCTGCCTTTCCTCAGATGAATGTATAATCTGGTTAAGTGCCAAAGATCTCTAGAGACCTGTACCCCAAACCTCTGTCCCACTTAGATTCTTACAACTGAGCTCTCCCCAGAGCTTACAGTAGCTATCTGTACAGTGGTGAGCTTAACAAGTTGCATCAGTTTAGTGCATTTACGAGGGCTGCAAACTAACCTGATTACACATGGAAACTACATTATTGCTAAGTTAGGTCTTCTGTCGTCTTGTGTATTTGATCACAGATGTCAGCAGCACAGCTACTCCACTGACATGAGAAGCTGAGTAGTTTCTTGACTCCTGGCATGTTACTTGAATTTCTGAATGCATAAACTGCATTGATGGGAGCATTAAGCTCAGTCACCTCCAGTAAATACACTCCTGGAAATAATTCAAAATGCACAGTGGACCATATTTACCTTCAGAAAGTTTACTGTAAGCCAGTTCTAAAGAAGACACTGATATCTTGCCCCACTGATATTTACATGTCCCAGGAGGACAGGATCTTTAAGATTAAGATGCAAAAAAGCAACAATGTGAAATGAATCACTGGCACTTTTCACAAACTGCATAGCAAACAATTTCTATTTCCATCATTCTAGTAATTGTCTGTGGGGTGTATATATAAAAGTAAGATTTCTATCTGCCAATAACATCTTACCAGTGTAGCATTCAGAAATTCAGTCCAGGATGGGAAGAAGAGAGAGAAACAATTGAGTGGGAAGGAGACCTAAGAGAAATTCTGAAGACACACCAGAGACCTCAAATCAGATTGATCTCCTGATGGAAGAATACAGCTATGTAGGTCTCGGGGAATGCAAGTACATGGAGCCTCTTGCTGAGGCTGGAAAGTGGGAGATTTCCTCCTTGCCTGCAGGAGGTGTGCACTTGTAAAGGATCTGTGTCAACAAGTAAAGGAGCTGCTAAAGGGGGCTGGCAGACTTTGGAGCATCAGGGACTGCCTGGATCTTCTCTGGGAGCCTGAAGATACAAGAGCCTAAATCCCCAGCTGTGCTGAAAGGAGGGGCGGTCAGAGTCTATGCTTATCAGGTTTGGAAGTGGAGACTCCTCTGATGGTGAAGGCTGGAAACTTGTGACTTCTGGTAACAGGAGGAATGCTCATGATCAACCTGCAGATCTCTACCTACAGAACAGGGTCAGTGTCTTCACTGTAGATGAGGGGCAGGAATTTTTGTCCAACAGCCCATTAGAACCAGTTGGCCCTGAGCCACGGAGAAGCACTGGGAGCAAGTGCCAAGTCATAGCAGCAGAAGGCTCTCTCCTGCAGGGGACAGAGGCCCCCATATGCTGAGAAGACCTTCTGTCAAAGCATTTGGACCTGAGAAATGGTGTAGAGGCTGCTGACATTTGTCCAGCCCTTAGACCAGCCTCGGACTACTGCTGCTACTCTTCTACATGAGCACCAATGAGACCTGGAGCATATCAAGTGTGACTAGGCAGCTCCTAGGATGATGATCTACTGCAAGGTGTGCTGTGCCAGGTGTTTTTTTGCCTCAATCCTAACCGTTCAAATGGCTTGAGAAGAAGTGCTCCCACAGGTCCACAGTTGCTTGTGCAGCTGGTGTCAATGACAAGTTTTCAGTTTCTATGTCTATTGCACCCTCTTTGAGGATTGAGGTCTGCTAGGAAGAGATGCAATTCACCTGAAAAAAACCAGGCCAGAAGGCATCAGTATTGACTCCTGGGGAGACACCACTAATGACTGGCCTCTAGATTGACTTTGTGTTGATGATCACAACATCTTGAGAGCAGCAGTTCAGTCAGTTTTCAGTCCACTGTCCATTTTTCATCCATTTTTAAATGAGGATGTTATGGGCAACAGGGTTGAAAGTCTTGCTAAAATCAAGGAAAAAATATCCCCCCTTTTCCCTCATCCACAGAGCTCATTATTTCACCATAGAATGACACCAAGTGGTCAGTCATCTCCAAATCCATGCTGGATACTCCCAATCACCTTGTTGTCCTTAATATGTTTGGAAACTGTTTCCATGAGGGTGTGCTCTATCACCTTTCCAGTGTTGATGGACTGTTTTTTGCCTGATGCCAAATCATGCTTTATGATGATTAAAAAAACCCTTTTATTCATCTGCAGTTATTTCATACAGATAGTCTGCTGCCAAGACAGGTAAGTGAGCAACTGATACATGTAACAATCCAGTTCACTAGTGCCTCAGACTGCATGGCAGTGAACAGATTCTTTTTACCCCAAAATTAAAAAACTCATTTGCCTACTTGCTTCAACTACGAAATTATGGCAGTAGTATAAGCAAAAGTTCAGCCTTCCAGACCACAAAAAAAAAGCATTTTCAGAAAAGAAAAGTGTGTGTTGAGTGGCCTACACTTCTCTTGAAAATGGCACTTGAGTGTTGACCTGAGCCCTCTTTATCGATATAGTTTGACTGACATATGCACATCTGAAAGCAAGGTATCAGTGGAATTAAATGCATGCACTGCTGCTATCACTGAATCAAAATCAGCACCTAACAATGACAACTTAAAATAGTGAGATAGGGGTCTGGGTTATACATTAATATCTTCTGGAAATTTGTCAGATAAATGAGTGAACAGAAGAGTGGTAAGGGAGGACCATACAGTACAGGATTTCTAAGCTCTGCTATGGACTTCCTGCCTCACTTTGGGCAAGGCTATCAAGACTGCTGTCTTACAATGGTTTATGGAACAATTTCTTTTGTGTTCAAAGAGGAACCTGAGAAAGTCCCTTCACTGAGGCTCTGGGTTGCGCGTGCTTTAGGAGGAGAGGAACGTTTGGATTTCTGTATGGCTTCTGTCTATTCCCAAAGCAGTGCTGTGGTTAGATTATGTTCTGGTTGTCAATTTTAACAGTGAAGTAATAGCAAAATAAAACTGTACAAGGGGCATCATGCTGCTTCTTAATAATTCAGTTCTAAGTAGCTATCATTTTACAGTTGCTTTGATCTGTGCACCCCAAAGTACTTAAAAAAACCTTCATGTTGTGTATTAATAATGCTTAAATGATAAAAAAGGAATGCATTCAGCAGCAGTGTTGAATGTATCTAAGCACTTCAAATAGTAACACAATGCTTTTATTTCCATCACAGGAAATGTTAAAAGATGAAGTGCGCACATTAACCTATAGAAACTCAATGTATCACAATAAACATGTTTTTAAAGATAAGATTGTCCTTGATGTTGGAAGTGGCACAGGAATCCTCTCCATGTTTGCTGCAAAGGCAGGAGCCAAGAAGGTATATGGGGTAAGAAGACTTTCTCTCATATTTTGAATTTGTTCGTGCATTTTGCCTGAGACTTTGGCTTGGTGATTTACCTTTTCTTACTTGCCTTGGTTTGAAATTCTTCTCTCCAAGCTCTTTTACGGCTTGATTTACAGTGACTTCAGCGGAGTTCTGTTGCACTAGTGTGCCTTTTCCAAATTGAGATGTAATGTCTTTTTGTCTGTGGAACCTTTGGTGACCTGGTGTATAACCACATATCTTCTTGGCTGAAAAAAAAATGTTAAAGAGACTCACTCCTACTCAGAGAGGTTACAGGAACTATCTTGCTTTTTTAAATTTTTAAGGTCTGCAACTTTGTAGTCTTGGAAACAAATTTCTTTAATACACTTTTCCCTGCATATTACAACTCAGCAAATCATGCAAGAAAGCCTGTGCATGTTTTCTGTGCCAACAATAACACTTTTCAGAGGCAGAAGGAAATTATTACCTTAAATACATTGAACTTTAGGAGCATGAATGTGCAATTGTCTGCAGAGAAGTCATTAGAGAGAGCGTAGATTTGCTTCCTAAGTATACTCAGTTATTTGTACTGACTCTAAAATGACAAATACGATTTCTTTTTGCTTTGGACTTCTGTTTGCCCTGCAGACACAATGCAACATAGAAAAGGGGAACTAGATCCTCTTTCTCTATGTAGTTCTCTTCAAAAAAATTGTTTACTAAAACTTATTTGGCTACATCTGTGCATTTGAAGACACTGATGTCACTAAGTACCCAAACTGTGTGTCTTTATTACTGGTAATGATATATGAAATGCCAGGGCTCCTGTTCAATTCTCAGGCTTATGTTTTCAAAATCCCATGTTAATTCTGAGTGTCTCATCTGAGTATTGGACTAGAGCATGGAAGTATAGATAGATGAAAACAAAAGGTGCTGGCAAAAGTTTTGGAGTTGAGCACGAGACTTTGTGTACAGAACTGGCAGCTAGAATGTATTTTCTTGTAAATCAAATATACAATTTATTATCTCAAAGCCTCGAGGATAAGCCCATAGCTTTCCCTGATGCAGAAATGCAAGTCTCATGCAAATATGTTGCAGTGCTCTAAAACTATAAGCATATACAAAATGATGATGCTGTGCTCCCACCTTCCTATCTCTCAGATCCCTGGCCATATGGTCTTCCTCCCTCCCTTGTGCTGGCACTAACGCTTATCTGATTCCACAGTGAGCCAGCTCACTGGCAGAAAATGCACCAAGTAAAATAAAAGTAAATACTTTTCCACATGTTTGGTGGTGATGGTGTTTTTTTGTAGTGGTTTGTTTTTTGCTTTGGACTTCTTTACAGTTCAGGCTGTACCTCAGGCCTTCATAAAGCTCAGTGGTGCACCAGTGCTGGCTCACCTATGGACTGTTCAGTACTGAAGCTGGGGGGTGTGCTATCCAGGGAACTCTCTGAGGTGTGAAATCCCTCTGCTACAGCCTGAGAATTTCAACCTTCTTGTCACATGAGCTACCTCACCATGAACCCTGTAAAGGAGCAAGCTGCAGAGTGGTATTTGTGTTGAACAAGCAGATATTTCAGAGATCTAGCAGTGGAAATCTTATAGTCAAATTCAGACTTTATGGTCATATTGGCAAAGAGTGCTGATGGAAACTGTGAGTGTTACATTTAAAAAGCAAACATTTGCCATGAGTTATTACACAGAGCTGAGATGTTCCAGTTTCTTCTCTAGAGTTAGATGTGATTTTTCAAATAGCATGATGTGGGAACTGTTGACAAATGCAGAGTGTTGGTTTTCTGACTACAGTGCCACTGAAATCCCTCTCCTCTTTCTCACTCTTTCCCTTCTTCGGGTTCAAATTCATCCACTACCCTGCCTGGTTCTTATTCCCTCTTATTCACTGTTGGAACTTATTCCTTGCCACTACCTAAGCCAACTGCTAGAATCATCTCTGGGTCTTCAAGAGACATAAATCACAGAATCACTGACTTAAAGCTATATCAAGTTGACCAAGGATGTCCAGTCCAATCTGGAAAATGTCCAAGGATAGAGATTCTAAATCCTCTCTCAGCACCTACCTATTCCAGGTCTACAACCAGCCCAAATCTCCCTTGCCACAACTCATGATTACTGACTTTTGTCCTGTCACTGTGCACCTCAGAGAAGAGTTTGACTTTGCCTTCTCTGCAGGCCCTGCAAGTTGTAGATAGCTGTTGGATTTGGGGCAGATCTATTCTACAAGCTGAAGATAACCAGCCCCCTAATTTTCTCTTATTTCTTCATGTGCTCTGAGCCCTAACCATAGTGGAAGAGTAACTGGAAGAGTAACAGTACATCAGGTGCAAGTATTCATCTAACTAGGCAACTGTTGTAAGACATGTAGAAGAGAGGATTGGCACATAGATGTTGGTGTCCAGGAGGAGTGAGTGGGGGACAGAGAAATACATTCAAATATCCCTGGAAACCTTGATTCATCCGCTGCATTTAGTCATACAAAACTCAGGACAATCACTGCAGTAAACTACGTGAATTCTATAGTATTTTCAAACAAACAAGACAGTGCAGGTAAGAAGGAGTTAAGCAGACATAGGAAATGAAGGCACATGTTAGATGTTAGCTGACTTGTATAAGAAGGTGCTGATGAGGACACAGCCCAGGGGAAGTCTGGGAATGTGGTGACTTGTTTCAGAAAGAGACCACAGTAAAAGAGGAGACATTTGCAGAATTAGATCAGAGACTGAGTAGTAAAATGAAGGTAGAAATGAATATACAAACACAGAACCAGATATAGATGAAGAAACTCAAGGGTCAATACTGGGACCACTACTATTTAATATCTTCATTAATGAGACAGATAGTGGGAATGAGTTCACCCTCAGCAAGATCACAGCTCACAAAAAACGGCATTGTGCAGTTGATATACTTGAGGGAAAATATGCAACACAGAGGAATCTTGTTAGCCTTGTGGAGTGGGCCCATGTGAACCTCATGAATTTCAACAAGGCCAGGTAGGTGCAAGGTACTTCACTGGAATCAGGGTAATCCCCAATGTCAATACAGACTGGGTGATGAACTGATTGAGAGCAGCCCTGCAGAAAAGGATCTGGGGATATTAGTGGATGGACAATTGGATGGAAGCTGGTCATGTGTGCTTGCAACCCAGAAAGCTAACCATGTCCTGGGCTGCATCAAAGGATGTGTGGCCAGCAGGCTGAGGGAGGTGACTGTGCCCTTCCGCTCCACTCTTGTGAGACCCCACCTGAAGTGCTGCATCCAGCTCTAGGGCCCTCAGCGCAAGAAAGATGTGGACCTATTGGAGTAGGTCCAGAGGAGGCCACAAAGATGATCAGAGGGGTGGAGCACCTCTCCTGTGAAGAAAGCCTGAGACAGCTGGGGTTGTTCAGCCTGGAGAAGAGAAGGTTTCTTATAGCGGTCTTTCAATATATAAAATAAGCTTTTGAGAAAGGTGGAGAAAGGCTATTTACCAGAGCCTATAGTGATAGGACAAGGGGCAGTGGTTTTAATTTGAAAGAGGGTAGATTTGGACTGGATATAAGGAAGACATTTTTTACATGAGGGTGGTGAGGCACTGGCACAGGTTGCCCAGAGAAGTTGTGGATGCCCCATCCCTGGAAGTGTTTAAGGCCAGGATCGATGGGGCTTTGAGCAACCTGATCTAGTGGAAGGTGTCCCTGCCTGTAGCATGGAGGTTGGAACTAGGTCATCTTTGAAGTCTCTTCCAGCCCAAACCATTCTATAATTTTGTGACTGTAAACTCAGGTACAAACTTATTTTATTGGAACACTCAGTTTTCATAAAATCCAAATGCTTTGTTAAATAGGACAGATTTGAGCAGATCATGGACTTGAAAGAGAACTAGGAAAAAACCTGACAACATTGATTTTCTTGCTCTTTTTCTTCACCTACAGAATTCAATGTTTTCTTTTTTTTCTGAAATGAGTTGCTTTTTAAAATAAAATTCAACCACAGTATAGAATCTAAGTCAAAATGCAGGTGAACAGCTTTAGCTACCCTAAAGGAAGTTTATTTTCTGAAATATCTATTTCTTCATGAAACATTTAATTGTTCAGGGGTTTTATTATTTTGCTTCTTTGCTAATGAAGCAGATTTTTGGAAACTCATAGTCATTCATGAAAGAGAACTTTTTATTTCTTTGCATTCTTTTTCTTTAGAAAGGTTGGAAAGCCACCTCCAAACACCTACATGCTCATACTTTATTTAAAAATCATCCGAAATGTGCAGTGGAATTGAAAATGCCAGACAGGTGTGAATACAGACAGAGAAAATGACAGAATATGCTGAGTTGGAAGGGACCCACAAGGATCATCAAGCCCAACTCCTGGCCCGGCACAGAACCATCCCCAAGAATCACACCGTGTGTCTGAGGGAAAATGAGTATGTTATAATGTCTGCAACTACAGACAGGGCATGGAGTCTATACAGTTTACAGTGAGGGAAGAAGTTGGATGGAGCAAAAGGATGGTGCTCTCCCCAAGGGATTTCTTCCTTGAACTCTCTGGACTGACACTCAGGTGTTCCTTTCTTCAAGCCAGTTTTGGTTTATGTTCAGGCCATTGAGCCAGACGTTTTCAGGAGCAGTTTACATCCACAGGTAATTATAGTCAGGTTCCCATGGGGACTGGGATTGATATTGTGACTGCTATTGTGTCTGTGCCATACACAATATAAAAATAATAAGGGATTTGTGTGTCCTTCCATCCATTGTCCTGCCATCTGTGAGTGCTATCAGAGAGGTCAAGCACAATTTAGCTTTTAGAGATTAAATGGGATTCTCTGGATATATAAAACACTTCATTAGAGATAATACAGTTCTATTTGACATTCCCATAGGGGATTTAGAGAGACAAGGATTATGCAAAGTAGTATTGGCAGTTTAACGTCAAATTTGGAAGAGGTAAATTAGGAACTGATTCAGTGACTACAAGCAACTTTGGCCTTCATGATTTTCAAAGGGCACAAAAAACAGATTAATGGAGTGTAGTATTTCTCTAAAAGATAGTAAAGGTCATGGGCTTTTATGCTAGTATGCAGATTGTACCAAATTTAAGGGCAAGTCTAAAACTAGAAGGTACTTTGTAATTATTTTCCTAGTAAAAGCTCAGAACTCATCAGAGGAAAAGACATGCAGATCTGGATGTTTTTGTAAATAGAAAATTTCAGTCATTTATGTGTAAAATGTCCACATTCTTTTGGGATAGCATGCATTGCTAAAGATTATAGAATTTTCATGTAGAAAAATAATTGCTTCTTGGCACAGACCGGTATTGGCATAGTTTGAATTTTAACATTATTCACAAAATTAGAATTTATTTTGTTTTAAAATATGTGTGGAAATGTAGCACCATGCTAATTCATTCCCTTCAGTTGAACTTTTGGGGAGAGGAAGCAATATTCTAAAGTAGCAGGAATAAATTAAATAATGCAATTAATAAATCCTATAAATTTTGTAGTTAGGACCTCTTTTTTTCCCCCACATTTCAACAGTTTTATATATTTTCTGTAGGAGCCAGTTCAACTCAAACACAGACTGTAGTTTAAATACTAGGATATTATTGGTTATGATTCTCCACACATAGGTTTGATTTACTTTTTCTCAATGGTTACATGTTCTGTAGAGACTTTGCTGCCTTCAGTAGATACTGGTTTTATTCACATAGCTGAGATCTTTAACATATAAATTACTCTTCCTCTTGCTTTTCTTTTTTTTTTTTTCCAGATTGAATGCTCAAGTATATCTGACTACTCAGAAAAAATTATCAAGGCCAACCACTTGGACAACAGTAAGGCATATATAAATACTTTTTTCTTCAGGAAAAAGAGAAGATAACTGTTTTGCTTTCTCTGATTAATTTATGTTGTGTGGTTTATATATAAATGGCAGTTCTGCAGAATTGATTTAAACAAATACAAAACTAAGCACCTCATTCTAAGCACTACAACAATTCTTCATAGGAATTACTGTTATTTCCACATTTACTTCTAGGCTCACAGACAATAGAAGAAAGTAGGACTTATCAACAGGTGGTTTGGTTTAGCAAAGCAGACAGAAGATCCCATATTAGAGCTGAACTTTTCAAATTAATTCTGCCATTTGAATTCCACCTTATCTCTTAAATAGAATTCACACACACACACACACACACACACTGACATTCAAATTGAAGTAAGGTTCAAAGCAAAAAAGTATTCTATAGCAATATAGATTTTTCACTAAGATTTCTGACTTTCGACTTTAAAAAAATACCTTTTTTTCCAAAACACATCAAAACACATACACAAACAAAAATGTCCTGTTCTCAAAATAAAACTATCAGAGAAAACTTCTTTTTTTCTTGAAAAAAACCCTGATGAAATTTCCAGGAATGTGGAAACTCAAAATCAAAAAAAAAAAACCCCACACTATAAATACCCCCAACCTACTGAAAATTCTTAGCACAAAATAATCTCTAAGCAGTTCTGTTTCATGCCTTCAGTCCTCCTCCAAATCGCAGTACACAAGATATCTTTGTAGCAACCTAAAAAATCAGTCTTTTTTTAACTGAGGCTGTGAGACAGCTCCTGTTAAAAAGTGCTCTTTGTGAAGAGCTTGCCTTTGCTGCAGAGCAGGTCAGGTCTGAGCTGGCTGGGCTGCTCCATGTGCCCCCACTTTTAGCTGTGTCTGCACTGATGCTCTTCTCGCAAAGGCACAGGAATAGATTTCTGTTCCGGTTTAGATCTGTTCTAATTTTTATTGCTGTCACTGGCAGTTTCTGACTAACACGGAGCTCTTTAGGCGGAGAATTTATTGTACAGTGTGGATATTGTACAGTGTGGTGTGAAACAGCAGTGATATGGGATATAAGAGGCCAGCCAGCATGTGCAACTTCTGGTTCAGGAAAAAAAGGAAGTAAAGGACCACAAAATACTCTTCTTCACAGTAGGGATAAGGCACTAAAGCAGTGAGGTGTAAGCTCAGCTTGGTTGTCCTGCACCTTTGGTGCACAGCTCATATATTCCTGGAGTGGCCTTTTATCAGACAGCAACAAAAATAGCATCCCACAAATCAATTTGCATTTGGATTTCCAGCAACAGGAATTGTGTGTGAAGGGACCGTTGTCAGAATAAATTAGAAGGTTCCACTGTGCTCCAGAGGTTGAAGAAGGTATTATCTCTGCTTCTTTCTCCTGTTTCTACAAGAAGGAAGCCATTAAGAAACTGTGGAGGAAAGAAGCAGAAACCCCTCCCTTTTGTCAGGAGACTTGTCTGGACAGGTTCAGCGGTCTGCATGACTGCAGTTTGGTCTCCAGTATAAACAAGTTACACACCTGAACTAACATTTACACCTTCACACTCTACACTGACCAGCATTCACTTTCATTTTAATGCAGCTGGGTACTGAGCCAAAGGATCTTGTTGTTCATGGAAATTTTTCTTTTTTTCCCCCTAAATGTTTAGAGAAACGCAGACTCAGCAAAAGGGGCTGAACCAAGAGAAAACCCACTGTTTCCAGAACAGATACAATACAGCTGGGGACGGCACAATCTGTTCCCACATGATGCTTTACAAAGATGTTTCATCAAAGTGAAGGGAGGTGGGAGGAACTTGTGCTGCTGCTGCTTATACTGTGGCTGTTCTAGGGGTAAACAGAGGGCTTTGAAATCTGCAGGTGTGTCAGTCTGGCAGCTGTCAACAGTGCTAAAATTCACTCCAAAAGGACTGTGACTGTGAAAGTTCTTGGAAGAAATGAGAACTAAAGAGAACTAACTCATGGCTGGAGCTTACAGACATGCATAGTCTTGAGTGTAACAACAGATGAACTATTAAGTACTGTGAAAGAAAGGAGTTTAAAGAATGGGTAAGAGAAGAGAGTTCTTCTCTTTTCCAATCAGGTTGCTCTTGCCAGCTCATACTTTGTGTTAGCAGTCTGAATCAGAGTGTTCCAAACCTCTTAAGGGGCCAGTCTGGATTAAAAGTTTGCTATGCAAATAAAGTGGTCACATCTGTTTAGAGTCATACTAGTACTGCACATATTTGGGAAAGACAAACCTTATTTTTCCTGGGCTGCGTTCTAAAATTCACTCAACCACACTTCCACTCTTAACCAGCTAACATAGTTCTAGCTAAATTAAATTACCTTCATCTTTCCCAAACCGAATGTTGACCATTTCATCAATAAAAATTGCCATTTGTTAAGAGTAATAATGTTACCAATTAGTAATGGAAAGTAAAATATTCCCTATTCACCTTATTCCTAAATTTCAAGTGCATCTGTTACCTTGTCAAGGAAGAATACAGAACCATGAGGCTTTATGCACTGCAGCAAACAATATAAATAGCTGAGAAACACAAGCTGTAAGGTGTTTGTCACAAGCTGAAAATACATTTGTAAATAGGAAATGTATTTTTTTAAAAAGCAGGACTGATTGGTGACTTGTGTCACTTGTCCTAAAACAAAATTATTTGTTACAACTGAACTGAGTATGGACCACCATTTAATTTTCCCTTAAGCACTATATCCATTCTGGTATCAAAGAGTTCTATCATTACTCACTGATTAGCTTTTGCAGGGCATAACAAGTGTCCTGTAAGTAGTATACAGTACTGCCAGTAATTTAATGTGCTGTGTTGTAATAGTGTCTCTGAAGGTCTAGTATTCTACTACATCGAACTCCTAGCAGCCTTTTTAATTTCCTTGAAACTAATTTGGTGATGAAGTACCTGACAACAATGTTTCCCAGCAGTCACTTTGGGTAATTCTGGAAAGTTGTGCACATCTAAAACAGATAGAAGATTTAGATATGAATGAGTCAATCACGAAGCAGAAAGGAATGAAAAATTGCTTTTCATGAGAGAACTGTTTGTACAAACTTTCTTGTTTATGTACTGTCAGGCTAGATATGACTTTCTCAGTTGAGTCAGCTCCCCAGAATTCATGGAAAGAGTAAGTCCTAGTTTTCCTCATTGGGAATCCATCATCATATGTTTGAAAAGCAGATGAGAATCAGAACCTAGTTCAATAATCTCTAATATCTCAGTGGTAATATTGTGTATGTGTAAACCGGAAGGCATGTTTAAAGGATTCTAGGTGGATTCTTTGCATTACTTGATCAATGATCAAATCTTCCAAATTTCAAAGGTCATGTAAAATGAGATTATGCAGGTGAGCAGGTAAGGCCTGTTTTTCTGGTTTTTAAACATGGGGTGTTTTTGTTTGGCCTTTTGTGGGTTTTTGTTGTTGGTTTTCTTTTTCCTTTTATACTGATTCTAAAACTTCTGTTTATTATACTTACTGCAAGTAGTTTTTAAATAGTTTAAAATCCATTGAGTCACGTGGAGTCACCCTTATCTACAGGCGTTCAAGAAGAGAATCGTATTGAAAAGGTCAGCCTGACATTCACCAGTAAGGAACTTGTTCAGGTGTTTTATTATGTGAAACGTATTTCTTTGGATTCTCTTTTCAGTAATCACAATATTTAAAGGTAAAGTGGAAGAAGTTGAATTACCTGTGGATAAAGTAGACATCATCATCAGCGAGTGGATGGGTTACTGTCTGTTCTATGAGTCAATGTTAAACACAGTCATCTTCGCACGAGACAAGTGGCTGGTAGGTGCTCTGCATGTCATACTCCTTGCTGGAGCAATCATCATTTATTTTCTGACTACAAGCCTTCCCTTTGCTACTGGCACCAGAATAAAATTCAGTAACCTCTCCAAGTGCCATTTCTTAGGCTTTAAGATAAAAAAATGGGAATCTCAGTGAAAGAGCTTTGCTTTTGATTAGCTGCTGGCTGGTGAAATTTGTATAGACCCTACCTAATGACATTGCTACTGGCTGCAAGAATTGCTGAGATTAAAGCTGGTGTGACAATCTGAAGGAAAACAATAAAGGCATGCAAGGGGTGCTTGTCTGGTTTTTGTATGTGCAGTTCAAAATGTGATGTCTTTGTCAGGTGAATAGATTACGAGATCCATTTCCCCAAAATTCATCAACAGAAACCTGGAGGGCTAATGTTTCCAGACCGAGCTGCTTTGTACGTGGTAGCAATTGAAGACAGACAGTACAAGGACTTCAAAATTCACTGTAAGTAACACTTTTCTGTGGTTATTTCCCTAAAATACTTGATTTATAGTGGCTTACTCTAATTTCTTTATTGGCAAAGGATTGCAAAAGCCAAGAAATCACACTGACCATGCCAGAATTCCAGTATAAATGTGAACACTAAGAACATGTTTGTCTGCTGATAAATTCAGGAAACTTGCAGTAATTTAAAGTGCACAAAGGAAAGATGCATTAGTAAATTGATGTAGACTTTGCTAAGAGTTATATTAATATCCCTACCTGTATTTAAAATGTGGATTATAGGAGATTTAATTCTATAGTTGTTTTAATAAATATATAATCTATCATAACAGACAGGAAAACTAGTAATATTCTTTTGCCATGCAGGTCCTTATTTTTGTTTTTAAACGTACCAAGAACAGAAAAATACTACGATGCAAATTCATTGTAAATGTGAAGAAATAAACCTAGAAAAAATTATACCTCCATAATAAGCTTGTCAAGAAAAAAAAAAACCAAAACACAATGTGTAATGCTTTTTTTTTAAAAACATTATCTGTGAGAATTTTTAAATTAAAAAGAAAGATTAGAAATTTCAATTTCACTTTTATGTTAAAAAGGGTTCTAATTTTTTTTTTTTTATATGCGCTTCATAGATGCCTAAAATTGACTTTGCCCTTGCTTTTAAAATGTTCGGAGGGTGTCCTTGAAGTATCATTGAATAACTGGTGCTGTTAGGGACCTCTACAGGTGACCTAGTCCAGGCTCCTGCTCCAGGCAGGCCAGATTTCACAATTAAAGCAAGTCACTCAGAGGGCCCTGCCCTGCTGTCAGGAGATGGGGATTCCGTAGCTTCTCTGAGTGAAGCACCCCTAGGAGTAAACATGTTTCTAAATATCCAGACCGACTTTTCCTTGCTGAGACTTGCCTTCATTCCCTCATCACCAGAAATGAATCTGACTTTTTCTGTGTTTCTGTGGCAGCAGATAGCAAGTAGATACCACCATTAGTCTTTGCTGTCCCAGGCTAAGCAAACCCAGTTTTGTTGGACACTCCTCATTGTCTTAGCATGTGGTTCATGTTCATCACTAAAAGATCATACTCCTGGTTTATGTTCATCTTGTTGTCCCCAGGTCACAAAAGTTTGGATTTATTTGATCACAAGATTATAATAGTTGTGATGAAATGAGTAAGTTTTATATTATTTCAGTTTTCCTTTTAATTTTGTTTTGTTTTGTTTTTTATTTTTCAGAGCTGGACAATTTCACTTAAAGGCATTTTCCATTAGGGGACAAAAAAAATCACAAAATTCCTAAGCAGTTATATTAATCAAAGATATGTACGAAAGTTTGCATTCATTTAGTAGGTTCAACCTTTAACTGAAAATGCCTAACTCCTTGCCCCTCACCTCCTCTTAGAAGAAAGTTTGGTGTTTCTGTAACCAAATTCAGTAACAGCACACAGAACTGTCAATTGGTCACATTTGCTGTTTTGGGTCAAAAGTGAGCCCAGTGCAGTGTGGCGGTGACAAGTCTCTGAAGGTGTCAGGGAGAATTATACCTCCTCCTCAAGCACAGCCTAGATGTTTTTCCTTGGTTGCATGATGACCTTGACAGCTAAATTCCTTACAAAATGTACAGATTAAAATGGATGTATGAGGCATCCATTCTGTAAAGGAATCAAAGCCATTTTGGCCTAAAATCCTTTATGTGGTTTTTTTTACCTTGCTTTTCAACCCTTTCCTTTCTAGACCTTGAGCCTTTTTCTTTTCTGACTGAAAATACATCTGTTCTCAACTAGGGGGTTGGTGGGGCATGGTATCATAATTTAAAAGAAAGTTTCAGGTTCTTTTTTCTCTTCTAAAATGTTGTTTCCCTTTAAGACACTTTCCTTCCTAATTTCACCTCTAATTTCTTTTTCCCCTCACTTTACGTACCCTGTGTTTTCAGTTATTTCCATCTCACTGTATGTCTGCACCACCACCTTGTCTCACTTCTCTGTTTTGCTTTTCTGGCATGTTGTACATGCAGATTAAAGCTTGGATGTCCCAAATATTGAAACACACCTGTAATTCTACTCCTGTCAGTAATCCACTTGCTGAAACTAAGACTACTTAAATAATCAAAAGAGCATGCGAAGTGCTAATTGAATAGCAATCTATGGGGAGAAAAAAAAAAATAGTATTAACCAGAATGGATAGGAAAGGATAGAATAACCCTAACAGGTATTCCAAAGACTCGGCCTGACATATTATATGATTTTGGGCAACACTCTCAAATGTCTAAAGCCACAATAATCATCAGTAAATCTCATATAACATGGCTTTGGAGACACCAAAGAACAAAGGCCACTTCTTCAAAGATGTACATTGAGGGGTTATTTTGCCACAACTGCATTATCTGTAAAATAGCAATGGTACACAACTGGGGCAGAGAGCAAAGAGTAAAGAGGAAATCTGAAAAGCAGGGGATGGTAGAAATTCTTTCAAATGAAAGATGCTTTGAGAAACAAAATATACTTTCTATTATTACTGCTAATCTGGACACATCTATTTGCATTGACAGGGTGGGAGAATGTGTACGGCTTTGACATGACCTGTATTAGGGATGTTGCCATGAAGGAGCCGTTGGTGGACATAGTAGATCCAAAGCAAGTGGTGACCAATGCCTGTTTAATAAAGGTTTGGTAATTCCAAATATACTTGATTATGAATGTTTACAACTAACTGTAGGATTCTTTGGAGACCTGCTGGTTATGTTTTACTGCTATCTTTATACGCTTTTATCTAGCTGCAGAAGCCATCACCATAGAATGCTATCATGCTGAGAAGGAAAGTCACGCAGTTTTAAATTAGTCAGTACTGGTATGTTGCACATGCTCAATATTGTCACGTGAGCTAAGCACGAACATTGATATCTTGATTTCTTATGAATACCAAAGCAAGATGCTCCTTGTGACTCTACTCATCTGGCTACTAAAAGCTGTAACTCAAGACTCTTACAAATTTTACATATGCAAATACTGGATAAAGAGAGACATGGTGTTTTTAGATATGAATTTTAATTGCCCTACCTTATTGTAAAGAGAGGTTGGAAATTACTGGTGGAATGCTGCTGAGGAGAAGGAGTAAATGAATTCTGTTTGCAGTAAAAAAGATGGAAGCATCAGTCTGTCTGATGATATAACTAACTTACTCCAGAATGTGATCACAAATGAAACCTAATTTATTTGTCTAACTTCCTAGTTCTTAGCCTTACCCAGAATGTTACTGTGTTCTCCCAGCCCCAACGCCTCCATTCAGAAGTTAGATTGTACCCTGTCCTACATATAAGACAGAATGGTCACTAATCCCTTTTCACAAGATCACGTTAAGAATGCAGGAACTGCCTGCAGGAATACTTTGAAGCTCTAAAATTCCTTCTACGTGAAGGAATCCTCCTCATATGGGACTACTGTCATAAATAAGGCTGTCTGCCTCAATAGCAGTGGAAGGATCAGGTCCCTGAATCCAAGAGTATGCTCATTTATCCCAAAGACTCAGTTTTAATTTTTCACTTTTTGCCAGTAACAAACACAGCATTAAGCATTCCCATATGTAATAAGGAAAAGACATACCTCTAGTCTGCAGAACCTTTAGTGAACCCAGCAGAAAGGAACAGAAGTAGAAACTCTATGTGAAAACATATGCATGCACAGTCCATCTGCACTGAGGGGAACACAGGATGGTTGTGCCTGAAGACAAACTGAGCCAGAGCAATTTGAAATTGCAATACACACAAAAAACCCAGCTATTTAGAGTGTTTAGTATGTTCAGAGAGTGAGAGATAAAGGGGCAAAATGAGTTGGCTTCTCTAGAATAAAAAGCTGCACACCCTTAAATGAAGTGCACATCCAGCCCTTTATTTAGAAGGTCTTTGAAAGTAACTGGTTTTAAGAAGACAGACAAAAATTTTTGAAGTGTTCCTATTCAAGTTTTATATTTAGTTTTGACATCTTTTGTCCATACACTGAATGGTACTGTAGCATGTAGTGGCACTGTGAGAGCAAAGCAGGTAATAACTACACAGTCAGAAACCACTTTCCATTCCAGAATCTGTCACTAATCTCAGAAACTGATCACTAAAGAAAATAGAAAATTGTTAGTGAAAGGCATGAAGGAGGGAGGCCTATGTTCAAGCTAGCAATATGGAAGCAGGAAAAACAGAGTCTGCATTGCTGGGTGTTTTCTTAATTTACTTTACTTTTGCACATGGTGTATTTATATGAAGTTTATTTCTTTCATCCTGAAAACACTTGTGAATTCAGAAAATTATATTAGCCTAAGAAAACATTTGAGAATAAACAAAGCCATAATGTTTAATTATTCAAATGTTTTGTTACAGCACTTCAAGATGGCACAGCTTGTTCATATAAGATTCAAAGAGGGATTTTTAGGGGTATATTCAACCCAAAGCCAGCTAACTTAGGCTGCTTACCAGAGAAGTCTGGGTTCTCTCTGCAGTAGTCAGTGGATGGACTAGTCACTAGATGCATTCCTCAGAGACCAGTCAGAGCCCTGTGCTTCTGCAGTTATTTTGATTCCCAATTTAGATGCTCTGAATTGTTCTACAAAATCAGCAAAATAAGACATCAGCCCCTGCACGCTGTGTAACCATGACAGTTAGCTAAAATGCTGGAGACTTGAGTAAAATTTCCTGTTTTGTACTCCCCAGAAATTGGATATAACACAAGTCTTGAATCCTTTAAGGAACTCTAACCACTAGGCCACAGGTGTACGGCGGGTGGTATGCAGAGAATAAAGCATGTTCTGTGTTGTGGAAGCCATTCCCTTTTGAATGATCTCTTAAATATATCTGAGGGGCACAGGAATGGGAGTCCTGAATTTAATTTCCAAGCCAGGGAGGGTAGTGGGATCAAAGCATCTTGAAACTATCAGTCAATAACTGAACTCAGGATAAGTGTACAGGTGTCCTACTGAGGGCTTATTGCTTTCAGTAATACTGCCAAAAAAAAGGAAAAATTTGTTTAAAACTCTGTAAAACAGTTGTGTTTTCTTCTCTGATCCCCTTGTACTTAGGAAAAATACAAATGGGTTTGGGTTGACCTAAAACTTTTTCTGCCTATTAATTCTGATTTGGTGTCAGCACCAGAGACTAAAATAACAATAAATCCATTGTTCATACACCTGTAGAAAAACCTGCAATGAAAGAGTGGCAAAAACTGATAAAACCAAACAAGAAAAAAGGACACGCCACATCCAGTTTGTAATAAAAAATACTGTTAAGCTTTCCAGAATATCCTTCCCTATCTAGACACTGAACTAAAAAAATAAAATAAAATAAAATATCTGTTTCTATGTTCTTTCCAAGTATAGATTACAGCTCCTGAAGATCAGACACCACTTTAAGATTACACAGTTTAATGCTACTTAAATCACAAACTGCCTTCCTTGCACAAAAAAAAATTATGCAACGTTGTTTATCAGAGACTGTCTGGGAAGGGGATCAAAAAAGAGGTGCTGTGGCACTCTAGAAGCAACCTTAATTCTGATTTGTATGAAGAAACGGGACAGGCAGCAAGTCAGCCTTTTTTCCATGAGCAAACCTGATCGAGAGCTGTTTCTGCCATTAGAAGAGAGCTGCCTTCACCTAGGTGATACCATTCAAACAAGAAATATACAGTAGCTGGCAACACGGCATCTCAACCTCACTGTTGATTCTAAATGATCTTCTATACCTCATTTGCTCAGTCCCAAAGCGATTTGTGCCACAGGACAGTCCAAGAACCATTCTTTATGAAGTGAATGTGAAAACTGGACCTCTCTCTGTCTCTGTGCAACAGGGACATGTACCATGGGGGGTCTCGTGGTCTTTCATGCAGTGTCAACCATGGTCTGAAACCCCTTCAGCTGATAATTCTGACACTGTTACTGCTGCTTAGCTTGAAACATTTTATTTTTGTAGTGTGATAATAAAGAGCTGTATTTTGATCAGATCCCTGCTTAACTATGCCCATTTTGTTGTTGTTGTTGTTGTTGAAATCTGAATCAAATCTGGTAAATCATGACTCTTCCATTTATTTTATGCAATGACAGTGTTTGTCCCCGGCACAGTTAGCTGTAATAAGCAGTGCCATTGAATATAAGAATAATAAATATAAGACTACGATTCAAAGAGATCACCAAAACTGGACTCGTCCGTTCTCAAAATTATATTAACTAATAAAAAACCCCACACATTTGTCTCATACCTTGCATAGTAAAAAAGGCATGTTTCTGTCCTTAAAAAAAGACTGTGAAAGGGACCAACATTTTAGGCAGACCATCTGTTCAATATTTTTGATAAACTTCTACTAACTTCTCTAATAAAAATATTTCCTAGTTCTTTTAATTCCACTTTACCCTGCAGGGCCAACACAGCTCAGAGAGAGGGAGCTAGTTCCCTTTTATGTGCCTCACCATTAGACTTAAGTCACAATTTCCCCACAGTGATACCACTAAAAAGACACCAGAATGACAGAAATCTGCAGCTATCACCCACCAGTCCAGTCCAGCTCGTCAAAGCAAATTTTGCAGTCTGCTGTGGAACTCTGCCAGGAGACCTCAGAAGTTCTTATCCCCACTATGCTTTTTTCTCACCTTCTTTTGAGGGCAAAAACCCAAAAACATTTTAAAGCTATCAGAGCTTTAAATGACCGATCATATGCATGGATCACTTATAAACACTAGTGCCTCAGGGTATCATTGTAATGTAGCACAATAATTTTCATTATGTTTAAGTTGTTCTTGAGCATCAATGCTAACCAGACAGGCCTAAAAAAGCCCTCCAGTGGGCAGTCTAGACTCTGTCCTCCATTTTTTCAGGATGGGTCTGAAGAAATGCTGGTGAGATCAGGGACAGGATTCCTGGCATAGGCTGGTAGAGGAAATTTGGATTTCTGCCTACAAAACTTCTCTTTCCCTGTATGCATGAGCAATGAGGCTATCAGAATGAGCAATGAGGCTATCAGCAAGTGCACGGATTTCCCACAGCATTAGAACACAATTAGTAGTATTGCAGACTTATTATCCTCCTTATCATGACTATAAGTTCTGGAAAAAACCCAGATAAAAGCAATACCAAAAGCTGGGAAACTCAGATCCATCTGGAAAACACAGTTTAAGCCTTGAACAGGGAGATTTAAATATTGATGGAAATAAGCAATCTTAAAGACTACATCATTGCTTCCAACTACTGCAATCAAGCTATAGTACAATTTACAAAATTTGCTTCTGTCTTGTTCAAGAGTAAGGTCCCTGTGGACTGTCCATTTGGAATCAGTTATGTGACAAAGGACTAGAAAGCATTACCATTAGAAAGCAGGACCCTCTCACACCTCAAATGTTTCAACTGCTTGACATGGTTAAATCACCTTTCCTTCCAGAGATGCACAAACAAATCAAAAGTTTATTTTTATTAAAAACCCAACTCTGCCATCTTTCCTCAGTGCTGACAGTCCCCGATAACAAAAGGTCTTTGAACTGGGACCCATATCTTCATTTCAACATCCATCATTGCTGCATCTGTCAAGGCACATTTTTACATTGATTTCCTCCAGCTCCTACAGCCCCTCCCTGTCATTCCCAAGAACACTCACTCTTCAGTGAGTGGCCTCTCTTGCCACACTCTGTCAGCTTAGTCAGATAACTGGATCATTTGCTATTTTTTTGATATATTCAAGTGTACCATTGATTTCTTACAGTATTAAAGGGCTGCCAGTTCTCTTTGTGGCTGATAATTAAATAAAATGCTAAAGTACATCACTCAACACTTACCTGAGAGTCACAGACTTCTGCATGTAAATGTCTTTTTCTTTCTTCTCAAAACAGGAAGTAGATATTTATACAGTGAAGACTGAAGAATTGGCATTTACTTCTGCATTCTGTCTCCAAATTCAACGTAATGATTACATTCATGCCTTGGTCACCTATTTTAATATCGAATTTACGAAGTGCCACAAGAAGATGGGGTTTTCTACAGGTAATTTGTATTTCTTTTAATTTCATTTCTGTTGCTATCAGTCTATCAGTTCTGCTGCTCAGATGGTATAGAAAGGTTTAATGTATCACTAGGTTTGAATTTCAGCGGGAAAAATTATTGTGACTCTGGGGGAGGTGAGCAGGATGGGGAAAGGGCAACTGCTTATAGGAATTCTGTGGAAACAGAGGCAGGATTTCACAATGGCTACCAAGCTTAGGGTTCAGCGGGAATTATGACCTAGGAGTTTATGCCCCTCACCAGTTATATCTAAATCCCATGTCAAGTTTTCAGATTAAATAGGGAATTATAGGCTCAGTGAGAAATAGCAACTCTGCATCCTAGTTTTCCCTAAATCCAAAACTCAATAAAGCTTGTCTCAGAGTCTAGAACAAAATCACGATTTTTTTCTAAGCACACACTGATCATGTAAATCATCTCTAACAATGTGAAACTCCAACTTACCTTGGTGAGCAGATATTTAAAGGAATAACCCCATTCCATTAAGGCATCATTTAGCACACTGAATAAACCACAGTGTTGCAAGAAATGCAAAAACCTCATCCTGTATTAGCCTGACCACTTACAGGAGGTTGAAGGAAGTGTTTCTCTGCCTCTGTTTAGTACATCATGATAAGGTAGGTGCAGAAGAAGTTACTCCATAAAAAAGTCATTTGGCCATCTGTTGCTGAAGGTCACCACTGTCTGGAAGACTGGTCTAGATTCTCAGCTGGTGTCTGCTGGCAAAGCTCTACTGAATTCAGTAAAATATACCAGTTTGTAGGACATGATGAAGTGCCACTTGATTGATACGCAACTTCTTTAATTATGAAGAAAATAAATATGTGATTTGGAGTGGACTTGAAGACCTGTGCCTATATCACACACACACACACTCTTCATGGGGCACAATATTCCAGTTATGTCAGGCTTTTCTAAGGAACATAGCTCTGTATACATGTTTTCACTTAAAAGTTTTACAGAGGCATGTCCAAACAGTAAACAGAGTCTGGATCTGAACTCCTGCAAGAAGATCTCTCCATTTAAATATTGTGATTAGTAGTCATTAAAACTGTCTGGACACATAGAGAGAAGTTATCCGGTAAAATACTTTTCTGTTGGAAGATACCAGCTTGCCAGCACAGTTTCTGAGAAAAAGTTTGCTTATATCAGTCTTCTGATAGAAGAATTTGGGGGGAAAAAAACCCAGTTAAAAATTCCTGTCCTGACAGTTTTTTGAAAAACAACAGTATTTCCCCAATCATAAAAAATTTCAAAATCCAAATATTTTTTAAAAATTGTTGTTGAAATGAAATAAGATCATTATTTTATTACACAGTGTTAATATATTATTGGTATGATACAATACAATGGCCTCATGTGACTGGGGATACAAATTGAAGAAAAATAAATTTATCAGAGGATTTTTTGTAAGGTCAGGAAGTCTCTGAACTTGTTTAGCTATTTTTATCTTCCTAGATGCTCCTGACTGCAAGAATGCTAGAAGCATTAAGTAACCAATGTAATTTCATTAGGCACTGCTCAAAGATTTGAATTTAAATCAGAAAAAAAAAAAAGTAAATTAACAGCCTGAAATAGCAGAGGAGTGTCAAAGTGATTCTGCTAAGCAAGGAAAGAAATTAATTTAGATCAGTTTCCATCTCTGGCAGGTTGCCCATAGTATATGCCTTTTAAAAATCCAAAGCCAGGCCAAGGTGCAAGTACCCTTTCACCAGCTCTATCCTCCTAGAAACTATAAAATCTGCTGTTCTGGGATCGTGAGTCAAAAGTTTCATCTCTGGCATTGCAAATAATAGTTTTTGATGATTTTGTGTAATTATTTTTTGAACTAATTTAGACTTCTGACATTCAAAGCACTTAGTGGTAAATATTTCCCCAATTTGAACAAGTGTGGGTTGAAAGGAAAGCATCAAAAAGTGCCTATCTTGCTCTGTAACCCCTATTGTGGAATCCTTCTCGCTGGGTGTGATTCACGTCTGACATATTGCAGTAAAAATTAGAAGACAACCCACTGACAGCCATAGAATTAATTGTGTTGTTGTAAAGTATATTTACTACTATAGTACACAAGTTAAAGCATTCTATGAGAAGAAAGGTTTTCTGCGATTGTTCCCAAGTCTTAATTTGATTTGCAAGACTTAAGAAATTTTGATAAGTAATACCCATATATATTTTTTAGCACCTGATGCTCCTTATACTCACTGGAAGCAAACTGTCTTCTACTTAGAGGACTATTTAACCGTGAGACGAGGAGAAGAAATCTATGGGACTATATCCATGAAACCAAATGCAAAAAATGTGGTAAGTCAGCATCCCTGATTCTAATTCCAACTCTATTGATCACAAACTATTATCAACAGTAAAGAAAATGCATGTGAGTAAAACAATGAGAATGCTAAAGGCATTCATGTTTATTAGTAAAAGCTCTAGTCACAGCTTCATGAAAGCTGATGACCGCAATGATAAAGCAGTGCTAATGTTACAGAACTCAGCCTGCAAATAAGCTAGCATGGGGAGAAATGATTCAAATGCATCACCAAGTCAGCTGTCCTCTGCAATCTGCTTTATTCACATTTTGTGATGCAAGGCTCTCTTCATGCTGTCACTTAAATCAGTGGTAAGATCCCTTCTGCCAACATAGGATGATCAAGAGTATTCCAGTTCCACATCTATGGCCACTGAGTGATTTCCCACTCAGTGCCCAAGAACTCTCCAGTAGGAAATCAAGTGACACATCTCATTTGAATGTCTGTGTGAACTCACTCATCAAATGTACTTAACTCACTAATCAAGTGATAGGGTTGTTTAAAAATTGTGGCTTTCCACAGACAATGCAGTGTTTTATTCAAGACTAAAACTAAAGCATGACGGATTTCACGCTACAATGACTGGTGAAAACTTCCTCAGTTTCCCTGCTATGGGCTGAATCCCTCTATGTCAGTTATTCAGTACTTCTTTTAACTTGTAAGGAGACTATGAGACATGCAGCTGCAGTAGTTGTAGTTGTTGAACTATTGCATTTGATGACTGCAGCAAATCTTAACATTTCATTGTCTTCCTTTTATGTATTACTTTTCTGTTTTTGTACCAAACACAGCTTGGATATGGTTTTCATAGTAGTGAAATACTATACCGGGGGAGAAATAAACACAAAATAAACCTGGTGTTAAAACAAACACATTCACCCCTGAAGCTACTGCTTGCTGTGAAAGAGAGGAAAATAGTCTGTTTCCCACCTTTATATTGTCCTTGGGGGACTGGAACATTTTCCTTTGGGTTGAGCATATCAATTTTCTTTGAGAGAAATGAATAAAATATCTCAAATTTGTTTGCACAGCAGTAAGCACCTGAATGCAGATTTACATGCTAAAATTAATGTGTTCTTGATAGTTGTCATAAAACAGAGAGACCACCTTGGTTCAAAAGGAAAGATGAAGGCTTTCAAAAGCTTGTAGAGTCAGAGCTTCCTTTTGTAGGGCTATGTAGTGCCTCTTTCCTAAACCCATGTCATTATAAGATAAAGAATGACTAAGGGCTTCTCTGCAATGGGAAGTTTACTAGATCTATTCTGGAATAACCCCTAGTGTGAAAGCCCTTTAGCCTAGATAAGGAGCATCTCGATGGGGAGTATCCTTCAGAAATTTTTATACGATATGTATGATAACAGCACTTCAGAAGCTTCCTAGTAGTAACTTGGGCATTAAATCAGCCTCAAGAAGAATACAGAAATATGATCTAAGCATAGATTGTATGGTGAATGCTATTACACATCCTACACCCTGCTTTTTCAGTGTTAGCACCATTTAAAACCAAAAGAAGCTAGAAATCACTGTAGGTATCTCTTGAATCTGCAGGTCTTTTCAACTCAAGCAGTGATAACTGAATTGATACACTAAATTTATGGTCTTACTTACATGTTACATTTAAATCTTTTTACAGCGTGACCTGGATTTCACAGTAGACTTGGATTTTAAAGGACAGCTATGTGAAATGTCAGTATCTAATGACTACAAAATGCGTTAGCAGGAAACCTTTCAGAGAGATGAAAAGGAGAATTTTATCAAGTCTTGAACTGCTGAGCTTCAAGCTAAGAACAACTGTTCACAAGATTATTTTATTAACTACTAGAATGTTTACTCTGATGGAGAGTGGTAACCTGATCTTTCTTGCAGATAGTACAGGGGGGCTGGGATCCCACTGTGAATGTACAGTATACAGAACTGTAGCTTTTGTCAAACATAGGAAAAATTAAGCAACAGTCTTGAGTGTTCTGGTTAACTTCAGGATGGCAGAAGATGCGTATACAAATTGTATTACTTACTGTGAATTTCTGGTTCTTCCAAGCTTTGCATGTTAAGATGATTAGGGCAGTTTTCTCACTATGAAAGACTACTACAGCACATTACTGTGATAGTATTACTGGACTTATATTCAATATAAATGAATATATATATTGTACATGAGGAAAAAAGTAATTTCATAATAGGAATTTGTTTTGTGAATATTTAATTCTCATTACGCAGTTATGGAAAGATAATGATGTTACCTCTGGCACTACTCTAGGCAGTGATATATTCCATTAACTGTCCATCCAATGTTATAGCTTTAGTAAATACTTCATGCAAAGTGTACATAAGAGCTGGGCATTTACAGAAGTTCAACAACTATATTTTTGAATGTCCTCTGGAAAATGTGGACCATTAGTTTTGAAATTCATCTTCACAACTGGATGTCTGTCAGAGCTTTAAAAAACATTAGCTTTTTATCCTTGAAAATATTCTGTGGTGAGTTTTTATAGCTGGATTTTGCATGAGACCTGAAATCAGACACCTAGTATTTAAATGTGATGAATGCAAAGTCTCTGAAATGGTGGATAATTCATGTTTTTTAGCCATGCCATATTTCAGTTCTTTGCAAGATTCTTAATACAAAATAATTTTAAAAAATAGGAATTAGTGTTTCCTTTTGGTGATGTTTTAGATAAGTTTTAAATTGCAAATACCATTCTCAAGAGTGCAGTGATTTGCAGGAACAGATTAATGTCTTTAAAAATTGTCAATGGCTTCTGATAATACTAAGATGTCTGTAGCTTCTCCATCCCCTTAAGCCCCATGTTTTTCTTACAAAATCTCCCGCTTATAGTTAAAACATTAAGTGCTTATATTCCATATATGTACGTATCAGGTCTTTTTATTATATGAATGTGGACCATTTAATCACATGTAATCATAATCACGTCAACAACTGCGTCATCAGTCCCTATCTACCCATTTTCCAGTCTGTCTGGCATTAGGCACTAAATCGTTCTATCATGTATTGGATAAGATTGACTAGTTTTTTGCCTAAAAATATTTTTAATCACCTGCAAATAAAGCATACTTGAAGATGTATTTTGCCAATATTTGTCAAATGCTCATGCTTTAGAAACCTATATCTATCGATTTTCCCTTCACAGAAACTGTACAGTGCCTCCATTTTCTTATGGTCTAAAGATTACGGTCTAGGGATTGTATCACATGGTATCTATGTAGAATGAAATTAAACTGTATTTCAGCAGTAAAATATGCTTTCTGCAATGTAGTTCATCACTGTTGTTTTAAAGCACTTTTCTTTCATTTTTTTTTAAATGAGGATGAACAACCTTCCTCACAAAATCACTAGGATTTTACCTGTCAAATATTGCTGTCATTTTCAGGGAATCAGTTCAGCTACTCGTTCAGTAATGGACTGGGAAAAAAACCTTCTGCAAGTCCCTTTCTAGTAACACTTCTGTGATTCCAGTACTTTAAGATAAAGAATTCTACCAGATTTTTTCTCAGGCCCTCCATTTATATAAAGATACTAAAATGATGTTTTCGTCTTCTCCTTTGCCACTAATCACTGAGCTGACTGTTACTGAAAGAAGAAAGACTCTTGCTTTATTTGCCTGAATTGCACTTTGACAGCACTTTAAATCATCTACTTCTCTTGCCCACTGCACAAATCTGTAATAAATTTAATATTAAAAGAATATCAAAGAAGGAAAAAAATTCTACACCTTGTTTAAAACAAGAAAAAGAAAAAAAAAATTCCCAAGGGTCTTTATAGAGAATGTGCCATTTTTGCCTGACAGACAGCACTGTTCAAGAAGTAGAAAAAAACCCCAAACGATCAGGACAGCTCATTAACCAATTTGAGAGGCATTCAAGCAGTGTTGAACATTGACTGCCCTTTCTAGCTCATCTTTCAACTACTGACAGTGAGGTGAAGATCTCTCTTCAGCAGTGGGCAGTGGCCACGTTGCCTTACTACTTAAAGTGTCCATTCACTTCAGCATTGCAAGATTAAATCCTGGCTGATACTGTTAATGGCACAGCTCTGTGGTGGTAAGCAGACCTCAGGCACACTCAGTCCTGGAAAACTGCCTTGTGCTTTTCTTCATTTCAAAAACATATCACGTATTTCTCCATCACAAAAAGAACTGAGAGTACCTACCGCAGTGTGGCTGAGTGTCTTTAAAATCAAAGCAATCAAAAAGCAAATTCAAGCTTCCAAGGCCATTATAGGTGTTCCCTATCACAAAGGTTTTGAAAGCACCAATAAGTTCATTACACATAGGATCTGTTAGGTCAACATTAGTGAAACAGGTATGCAAAAACTTGCAGGCCAGGTGTAATTGGCTGTTTGGTTTTGCTCAGCAATCCAGCAAGTCTGGGTACCTACCACAGAGTCTGAGTCTAATTTTCTCAAGGCTTGAACAAGGTCTCCTGTGGACTCCAGGGTTGAACCAAAGCCACTGGTTTTCAAAGCTTTACATTAAAATACTAATGACAAAATGACTGCTGACAACTGAGACAGACATATGTTTAAAACATTTAGTTTCCTTACCACTGACAGAAAAAGAAGACCATGAGCTGAAGACAGAGCATGTGAAAGAAACTGAAATACAGTATTTACACAAAAGACTGTCCCTGATGAGTAGTACAGCACTGGAGAAAAGAGAAAGCAGGTCACCTCTGCATTGACTCTGATCTAAGGCAAAAGTATTAAAACTCCTCTCAGGGATTTTCCTGTCACTTGAAACACAAAGAAACATCAAAAAAAAGTTAAATACTTAGCATGGCTCTAAAAGGTGTAGTGATCGATTCACACTTGCAGTGCTTGTAAGGATTAAGGAAGTAGTCTGTAATGTTAGGAGGGCCACTCTGTATTCCCAAGGTTCTCTACAGAACAGTACAGTATGACTCCATTCTCACATGCATTTCTTATTCCCGGCACAAACTAGCCCTTGACAGATGTCATTAAAGATTCAGGCTTGGCTTGGTTTTTGCATGGGTTGTTGTGGGGACCTTCCTACGTGCAAAATTAGGAAGTTTAGAGCCTTTTTACACCATCTTAGACTTGTAATAGGGGTTGAAACAGTCCAGAATAGAAACAATAGTATTACCCAAGGTGGCATGTTTTTACTACAGAGCTAATTTGAAGAACTTTCTCAGAGGTAATTTCTTACAGGATTTGTTTTAAATTTAATATTAACTCATAATTTAACAAATACAGATTCGATTATACATAACCAAGAGAAACTTAATTCACTTACAAGGTAATTTTATAAAGGATACATGGTGTTCTATGTTTATAAGGAAGAATAAATCCCTGCTTTAAGAAGATAAGAAAGTACAGGCTGGGAGCTGACCTGCTGGAAAGCAGCTCTGCAGGGAAGGACCTGAGTGTTCTGGTGGACAAGCTGTCCGTGAGCCAGCAGTGCCCTTGTGGCCAAGAGGGCCAATGATATCTTAGAGTGCATTAGGAAGAGCTTTACCAGCAGGTTGAGGGAGATGATCCTGTCCCTCTGCTCAGCCCTGGTGAGGCCACAGCTGGAGTGCTGTGTCCAGTTCTGGGCTGCTCAGTTAGGAGAGACATGGAGCTTCTGGAGCAGGTTCAGTGGAGGGCAACAAAGATGATTAAGGGCCTGGAGCATTTCTCTTACGAGAAAAGGCTGAGGGAGCTGGGCCCGTTCAGCCTCAAGAAGAGGAGACTGAGAAGGGAACTTCATCAAGGTATATAAGTATCTGAAAGGAGGGTGTCAACATGATGGACCAGGCTCTTATCGGTGGTACTGAGCAAGGACAAGAGGCAATGGGCAGAAACTGATGCACAGGAGGTTGCACCTGAATACAAGGAAAAACTTTACTGTGCAGGTGACCGAGCACTGGGACAGATTGCCCAGAGAGGTTCTGGAATCTCCTTCCTGGAGATAACTCAAAAGCCACCTGGAAACAGTCCTGAGTAATATGCTCTAAGGGACCCTGCTTGAGCAGAGGTTTAGACTACATGACCTCCAGCAGTCCTTTCCAAATGTAACCATTCTGGGATTATGTGATTTCCAAGAACAGAGACTCCCCAGCCTCTCTTGGCAGCTATTCCAGTGCTGGGCTAATCTCACATAAGCACTTTATGTTCAACCGGAATTTCTCGTGTTTTAACTTGGGACTGTTGGTTCTTGTTGTTTTACTATTTGCCCCTGAGAAGAGTCTGGCTCTGTTTTCGCTATACTCTCCATCAGATACTGGAAGATACAATTAGTTCCCACCTTAATTCCCTCATGGTACATCCTCTCTTCCCTATACGACCCATGATTGCATCCTGGCCTTTTGTATGAATTACACCTCATATACACCTGTAATCCCTCCTTCCCTTTTTTTCCTTCTAACAGTGTCTAAGTTGCTTCTGTTACACAAGTTTAAACGAGTGTACTTAAGGGTTTTGCAAAGAATATAACCCCAAGGATCCACTATTCAAAGAGAACTCCAGGTTCTCTTACTTCATTGTGTTGGTGGCATTGAGGACACATTTTATGAGTAATTTTCAGGTTGGCATATAAAGTCTAAGTTCATGCCAGTGTGTGCACTTGCCTAGTTTGAATATGCAACAAAGACACGTGATTTCTTTTTCAATAGGCATTCAGCATTCACAGACTAGTTCCAACTGGAAAAGTGGGAGGTTTTTAGTCTTTTTTGAAACACTTATTTTCAACATTTCTCAGAGATCATCTCAGATGTTAATCCCCAAAGCACACGTGGGTGGAAGACAAATCCTTTAGATCACATCTAAACTTCCTAAAAATTAAATGTGAATTTACAGCACTTACAAATCTTCTTGAAGAGCAACTAAAGAAATAAACCTGGTGTTTCAGATCTGATAGAACAATACTTTTAAAGAGGATGTGAATCATGAGCTAGAGATTTCCCAGAAAAATTACATTTCTGCACAGTATGTTGACTGAGGTGAGCCAGGGCAGTAGTACGCCTACAGGGAACAAGAGTGTTCCCTGAAAATAGCTGCTGCTTCTGGGGATAGACACAAAAAAGGTAAAAGACATGTGCTCTACACAGCTGAGATGGAGAACGAAGCAGACCACTGCTCACAGATGGCTGCTAAAGCAGAGCATCCATCCTTTAGACAAAAAATTATTGCAGGGCACAAATACTGCTGAAGGGAAAGAAAAAGGTTTTTATGATCTCAAAATTTTTGCAATCTCCACTGTTCTCTTTGCCTGTCTTTCCAGTCTCTGCACGTACCAATACAATTTCCCTGAATTTTCTCTTTCCCTTTTCTTAGTATGTTTGATATTTTTCTCATTTTTCAGTGGAAACAAACATTGGAGATAAGTGATGATGCAAACAACATAAAGATAGCATTTTTTGAGAAAGCCTGGAGAGAACTATAGTGTGATTGTGAAGCAGAAAGAAACCATGTTAGCTTTGAGATGACAACTACAACACAAAATCAGTCTTACAGAGCACATAGGGCTCCAACGCAGGTCATTCCTCTGAATCATCAAACGTAGTCTTTTAGAAGCACATCAGCAAAATCAAGCCTAAGCTGATCTCTAAATCTTCATGTGGAAAATGTGCTTTTGTGCCTAGCCATTTTCCATTTGCTCATATGGACCATCAGCATTTCCAGTACAACACAGCCCTAGAATCACAAAGGGACTCCTGTATTAAGGTCACGACAGTATTTAATCACAAACCATGCAAGCCCTGCCATTTTGATGCAGGAATATGAAATGGCAGCCCCAAAAGGCATGTGTAACTCATTAACAGCAACTTGCAGTGCTGATCAGTTAGCAGAAGTACTTTATCATCATAGTGGCATATTTTCACATTTATTGGCATGACAAATCAGTGTCATTAGCTAATGAGATCTGATTGAAGCAAAAATAATTGCTATTATCCCCACCAACAGAGTATCTCAGAGAAAAAAAGCTCATTATTTTGCTTGCTTTCTATGGGATGAGAGTAGGTAGGCAAGCAACATAAGTGCTGTGTCAAGCTGAAGCAGGAGCATGGGATGGATAGAATTTGTATGCCAAGTAGACAACAAAACACGATGACAACAAATTTTGAGCCATGAATTGAGGGTATGAAAGCAGCAGAATTCAAAAGGTCAGGGTATCCTTTACCAGAAAAGATGTGGAGTTAACTAAGAAAATAATCACAAAATACTCAGAATACCAGGTAAATTGGTCTGACTCGTCCCACTAACAAATGTAGCAGAAACATTAAAACCTAACATTTTCTGGGAGAAATTTCCATTTGAATTCTATTGCTAAGTGATACCATTAAGCAGGAATTCTGTTAAGCAGCAGGATGTCTGATCTCAATCTGAGCAAATGCCTAGACCATTCCAACCTAATGTTCATGGGTCCAAATACAAAATTCACTTCTGCTTGCCAGAACATTTGACACTGTGTTATGTTCTTCCCATTCTTGTTCTTTCAACAGTACTGGCGCAATATGCTGTTTCTTTTCCTTCATCTTGAGATGTTTCTAGCTTGTACCTTAGTAATATATACAGGATTCCCTTCTGGAACCTGCTTATAAATCAAAACCAGATCTAAATGAACCTTTTCAACTAACCTGTCCTCACCTCTTATTTGCCTGCGTGACATGTGTTCTTTTTATTATGGTCCACTCACGTAAATGCCTGTGGTAGTGAGGATAAATCCAGTCAGCCTGGAGATCCTGCCAGTCCCATGGAACTCAGAACATTCATAAGGAGTCAGAATTTTAGAAGTCAGAAAGTACCACTGTGATTTATCAATCTCTTGAAAATATCCAACTCCACTGCTGAAGCAGGACAAGCTGGAGCAGGTTGTCCAGGACCATTTATAGCTGGGTTTTGAATATCTCCAAGGACGGACACTCCACAACCTCTCTGAGAAAACTGTTCTGGTGTTTGATCATGAAAACAAAAGTAATTCTTGTGTTCAAATGGAATTTCTTGTGTTTCAGTTTGTGCCTATAGCCTCTTCTCCTGTCACTGGGCACTCCTGAGAAGAGTCTGTCTCCCTACTCTTCATTCCCCACGTCCATCAAGTATTTACACACACTGATAAGATCCCTCTCTCTTCTTTAGACCCTCTTGGCCCAATCATGTAACATGCCCATAGCAACTAAAAACGTGGGTTAGAACTACAGCTTGGAGGACTGTATTCTGTAAAGTGCTGACTTCTGAAAGTATGTAGAGGCTAGTTGCAGTAGTCTGTTCAATCTTAATTGCTGAGACAATAGCAAAAAATGGTTAGGCAACCTCACGATGGATGAGTGCAACAATATTTCTTAAAAACAAGTTACTGATGGTACTTCTGTATACCATAGCAATAAAATGGGCACAGTAACTGCATGGAATTTTGGTGTCCTGATTTTTAATTTGGGCTAGTAGGGCTTGTTATTCGAATTAAACACAGGTGGTTCTCTATGAATAATAAAATTAAGCTGTGGAACTCCTTGCCAAGGATACTGTAGAGCTGATAGATTTGTATGAGTTCAAAATAAGACTCAACAAGTTCCAGTCTTAGAAGAGAAGCCAATGGAGGGTATTTTAATACATAAAGCCCATTTCATCCTCAGGAAGATCCTGCAAAGTAGGCGGTGGGAATCAGAAGAAAATAGAAGAAAATATCATAAATTGTAGCCCTATTGGTATTTCTTTTAGGCATCTGGTGTTGGCCACTGCTAGAGATAGGATACTGTATCAAATCAACCTGCTGTTTGATCCAGTATGGAAACTGGAGAAAGAGCAGATGATGACTTACAGTCTCCAGGTATTGGCATTACATATTAAAGGCTTTTTAGTCTTCTGTAAGAGAATATCAGCCAGAAACTGAGCCCAGTCATTTCAAAGAGAAAATAACAGCATTTTTAACAGTGAAGAAGACTACCAACTTTCTGAGCAGTTTGTCCCAAAGTGTTAAGGTTGTCAGTTCTTAATGTCTTCAAATCAAGACAAATGAAAAGAGATACATGTTCACCAAACACAGTGTCTTAGATTTCATTCAGAGTAACTGGGTGCAATGGAATGGCTGGTGATACAGTCAAATTGACTTAATGGGCCTTTTTCCTTTTAAAACTCTACAACTCCATAAATCATATCTTAGCAAAAAAGTTCATTGCATGTTTATGCAGGGGAGAGGTGTAAAACTACCTAATGTAGTTCACTGCTAAGGACTTCTTGCTTTCTGAACCACCAATAGAAAGCAAAAGCAAATGGAAAAAGCACTTTTAAATTAAGCTAACATTTTAACCTGAAACACTTTTCTTTAACTGCATATTTGTGGGATTTAAATACTTCTATAAGAAAACTGAGCAAATAAATGTGTTTCCACATGATAGAAGATAAACTCATCCTTTGATTTCCTGTTGAAGAAGGCAGTATTTTCTCTGTAGAAAGTAGAAACTGCACATCTTATCTGAGTTTAATAATTCCTTGCACATTCTCCCCTGGGGCTTCTAATGACACCAATGATTTCAGTGTAGAAGGTGACTTTACAGTGTAGTTACAAATAAAAATGCCTATAGCATACCTGTAGAAAGTTTTACTCCTATCATTCGTCTTTCTCTGCTGACAGACATGTCATTTAATGCAAATTAGTTTCTCTGTTAGAATAATACCTAAAGAAGCTCTGTCACTGAGAAGCTGCATTAGTGATTTATGCCTCATTTCAAAGGGATGAGCGACGGCCTTATTACAGCTTCATAATATAAATCCATACAATACAGGGTTGCTATGACAACTGATGAGCCTTAATAGCTAGATTCAAAGGACCTTGTTCAAAACTGTCAAGTAGTGCAGTTCAATGTAGCTCAGTCATTTGCACCTGTAAGAACTGGGAGAAGGCCATGCAGCAACACAACAGCGCAGAACAGTTCACTCGAAGTCTCAGCTTTACAGCTGAGTGCCTTACCTCTGAGCTATGCAGTGGTAGTCTAAAGGCTTTTCAGCCCCTAGCAGAAGTATGCAAACTGGTGTTTGGCTGCAGCAATACTGAGGTCACCACTGGCCCCCGAAGCCACCTGAGAAGCATGGTGAATTAGTTCACATCCAGTTCCATTTATCCACATTTAAAAGATGAAATTGCAAAGATATAAGACAATTAAACACCTTGCTGATACTGAAAATGGGCTGCCCACCCCTCTAGACTTCTTTTCTCAAAACTGTGATCTTAGCTGTGTTTTCCGCCCATATCCTCCCAACTAACTCTGATATTTGTCAGATTTTGCTGGGCTAGTTCAGCTCACTAATGCAGTAGAGAACTCTGTCTTCTTCCCCCCAACCCCTCGCCCCTTGAAATTCTGACAAGGGAGTAACTTAAAATGGTTTATTGCAGAGTTCTAATGCCTTGGAAAAAGTAAAGTGGAGGAGTAATGACCAGCAGGGATGGTCACAAACCTATCCTGTACTCTACCCCCTGAAAAAGATGGCACCTGAGCTTTAATAACAGCTATATAGACAGAGTAATATACACATGCATGATTCATATTCTTGATTTGCTCTGCAAAGGCTAAAGATGGCACAAGATAAAACACCAGGCACAACACAGTATATCATAGAGGCATGATAGTTGTGGCTGCTGCTGTTCCTTTTCGCAAGTCCAGACAAAACCTGAGCTGAGTACGTATTGCAAAGGTGTACATACACACACAACACAATAATGTCATCAGCCACACAGGCAACACAGCAGGGTTGTTCATTATTCACATACATGCAAACAGCAGCTCAAGTAATATGAGTACTTGAGTAAGATTCAGAGCCACATAATGTTCTACTTGAATGCCTCCGTTCCACAGGCTTCCCTACTCACTTCTTGTTTTCAGTGAAAACCAGTCATTTCCAGTGAGAAAGTTCCTCTGAATCTGGGTTCTTCTAGGAATGGGAAGACTTGCAATGATTGTTGTGCCCAGAAGAAGCATGTTGCAGAAAAGGCACTGGAAGGAGACTGATGACTGCAGAAGCTGCTTTCCAGTATGGCTGGATTTGTTTGAAACACCTTCCTCTTCAGTGTTTGAAAGGAAAGAAGCAATGCTTATCTGACTAATCAGATGTCCTTTAACTTCCAGTACATTTGGAAGCAATCAGTGTCACTACATACAGTATTTCAGATTAGTAGGAAGGAACTTTTATACCTGCCCTGTAAATTTAACCTACAGATTTTTTTCCCTTGAGAAAACTATTTTCATCATACAATAATCATTTGCCTTTTACTAGTTTCATATTAAAAGAACTTTAGTTATTTGAGGTGTAAACAGGTCAAAGTGTCCATCTTTCTTTTTTTCAGGAGTGTATGTGAGTGCTACTGTAATTCCTGTAATCTCAATAATCAAAAAGACCCATTATTTCAACAGCTGTGGATGAATTCAGGAAGTTGCTACTGATTAGCTTTATGAGCATCTTTCTGCTTTCTAAAACAAGCTTCCACTTGTGCAGATGATGAAGTGGATTTATTCCAAAAAGATCTCACATGGTAGAAAATTCTGCCAATATACGGATGTTGCAAACAAAAACGGTTTCAAGTTGGGAAATTTTGCTTGAGTTAATTTACTACGAAGCAACACAAATATTTTATCAATGATTCAGGTTCTAGGGAAAGAAAAAGAATGCAAACCATTAGACAAAAATATTCATGTACATTTTTTTCTCTCCTCTGCTCCCAAATTTCAGTTTCCTTTATTTTCACAGTGAGGTACACTCTGTTAGAATTTACCCAGTGAGCCAATAGGCAGCACAGAATTTGAGGCAATATGCATAACACTTGGGCCAAACCAAGAAATATGATTTCTGCCATTCAGTGCCCAATGCTTCCAGTTGTCCTGGACACAGGGATTCCAGTTGTCCTGTTCTTCATTTGTCCCTGCTCCAGCACGGGGAGTAACCACTGACTGCAGTTCTTTCAGAGGCAAACTTTCTTCAGTGTGGTCGGTTCCTCACACATTCCTTGTGTGTGGATTGTTCCCACCTTAATGGCTGCAGACTACTCCTTAAGTATGTCATAGGAGGAGGTGCTGTACACTTCCCTCAGTAAGCTTATAGCGTGCAATGATTTTTTTCCACTGTTGCTCGGCTTGCATCTGGGCAGGCTGGAATCACTTTTGACTGGCACACAGTAAGTCATGATCTCCCCATTCCAAAGGGCTAGGAGCACTGCGTTATACCCATGCAAATACACTTTGTAGTGTGCATGATACCCAAAGATCTGTTAGTATTGGGTACTTGACCAGGCTGAGATTAATTCCTCCCACTTTCTGCTACCAACTCATCGTCCTATCTAAGAGTTTACATAGGTGCACACTGCCTGTGAGCTGATTTACTGTACACAGACTGCCATCAGAAGAAACATTTCTGAGACAAGGAGTTACATAGTGAACTCGAGAAGATGAAGCCTGCTGAGAGTAAGGAGCTATTTTTCAGCAGAATTTCTCATTCTCTATTGTTGGTACTTTTCATTCTAGTAACGGAAATTTTCAAGACCTTATACATCCCCCAAAAAACACACTACTGTCACCGATCTTACACCACCTATGAACTTTTTCATAGAAAACTCCATGACCGAGAGGCCATGATGCACAGTTGCATCATGATCTTGGCTCATCTTCATTCAAAAAGCTTTTGTGAAGAGGTGGACGGGGAGACTGTGAGCAAGCTAAAGCCAAAAAGGGAGAGGGAGGGAAAAGGAAAAGGAAGAAAGTTTAACTGCTATTAAGCCAGTATTAGATCTCCGAAGATCTGAGAAAAATACTGACAAGAGGTATGAAACCCTGGTGGAGAGTCAGAAGACAGCAATCCAGCAACACAGAGATCAGATGGCATCAAGGAAAATGGAAAGCTGACAACTCCCACAGCAGTTTGATGACCACCTGGACAGTATAATCTGTCCAAAACCAGAGACTTTTTACATGTTATTCATACCTGTGTTCTGAAAACATTATTCAATCTGTAAGTTCTGTTTATTCAGGTGTGCTAACAGGTGACTAGGCCCTGGCCTGAGGTTTAGCTAATCAAACAGACCATGAAAAACTCTGGGCGTGACATAAGCGACTCTGAACACTACAAATAACAGAGTGAGACTCTGGTAACAGTTACAGACAGCACTGTGAGCAATGAGACATCACAGATGGAGAAGGGGGAGTTACACAGTAACTTCACAGGTAATTGGAATGGAACAGCAGGGACTCTTGTGGGAGTGGAAACTTGCAAGGCCAGAAGCACCTAAGTAACTATACCAAAAATAGCATGTAAAGCTGAGGCAACTTAGGAAATGGTAGAAGAAATATGTATGTGGGTGCAGATGTAGAAAACCCAGGAGTAACAGGGAAAAGGCAACTAGGGACAAATTGTTTCTTTCAGGTATGAAGGGCAAAGAAAGGGAGAGGTCAGGGTGGATGGTGCAAGCATGGGAAAAAAAATCAAGAACAGGTAGAGTAAAAGGCACCAGTTGCATGCAAGCAAGCGCTTATCTGACTAAGCCTTGTATCCCATAGCTGTAGGCTACCCAATCTTTTTATTAAACCTTATTTCTACCAAATTTCTGCATGATTCTGGGGAGAGGGTGAGGGCAGAGTGAGAGAGCACTGCAAGTCACAGGATATGTGTACATGTATGTTTTCATTAGCAAACTGCAATCTTGATCTGTTGGAAAGGAAGAGAAGGATTGGGCTATCTGTGTTGCTATTTATGGGAATGATGCTTGTGTATATGTGGATGACAAGCAGTGAAGACATCAATCTCTGCGTTGTCTGTGTACCTGATGACATTAGTGTTGCGTGTGTATCTGCACCTTTGCATTAAATATTCTGCTTGGGTTTTGGCTGGACTTGCAAAAAGGAACAGCATCAGCCACAGCTATCCGTCCGAGACAGAAGATACTGCCTGGGTCTTAGATTGCACCAGATTTGTCTCTAGTAGAAGAAATCCCTGTCATCACAGGATTCACCTGCTCCTTAGCATTGTTTGCCCTCAAGTTGCATATACCCTGCTAGTAGAGTCTCAGTGCACACTAAAAGACCAAGTAAAAATGACCGTGTGGAAGTCACATAAAGAAAATCCACCTCATATGTCACTGTCCTTCAAATTGAGATGAACTTCAAGGGAATAAAAAATTAAGGATCTGAATTTGGGGGCTTGTGGGGCTAGAGTCATGGGTAGTAAAGCTGAAATTAAGCCTTCAAATTGTCTTCCTGAGGCGGACAGAGGTTGGAAGAAATATTGCCGTTCTGATGTTGATGGGGTAGAAAACACTCTACTGCAGGGGAAGAGATCATTCAAAGCCAATTAGCAAAGTCAATATTTAAACTGATGACACTTCTTCCCTAACTGAAATTGGGATAAAGAGTTGGTTTTGTTGATGTTTAAATTAATGGGTTGCACTAGTTCAGCTTCAGCCAGGACTGAACACAGATAGTTCAGTTCTGAGATTTCCATGATGGATAACATGCAACAATTGATAACGTGACTCATCTTTCCACAAGAAGTAATGGTTTCAAGAAGCAATCCTGGAAGTGAACAGAAAGCGTACTGATTTTCAGTAATGGATGCTTATTTTGCTCCTTTTGTGTTTTACAGCTTCTTAGGCACCTCACTTAAACCAAGGGGTTTTTTTTTATTTGGATGAGCAGATTCTCAGGAATCAACAAGGTGAAAACTCCTAAGCATCAGCTTATCCTGGAGTACTTGGTTCATCCATCGTTACTGAAAACAGAAGTAAAATTCAAGTCCTGCTTATTTTACCTGACAGGGAAGGGCTCATGTTTGGATCCCAACTCATAGGAAAGGGTATTTGAGTGCTGGTATGGATATAGAAATTGCTGTAGGAGAAAGTCTGCAAACCTCTATTGTGTAGTTCTTGCAACTAGATATATACCTTTGATCAGACTGAAATCCCAATAGCACAATTAATTACTGACAAAGTTTTTATCCAAAAATAAGTTACTTACTGAGCTAGTGCTTAACATTCATCTCTAGTTTCAAATTGATTCATTATTCAAATGAAAAATAACTTTTTAAACACATTTACAAAAAGAATTAAAAACAATGTCTCTAACAGTCTCATATAATGAAATCTACAGCTTTGCTTGATATTTTAATGCAATAAATTATGCCATGGGTTCTAGTTTCCAAACAACGTCACCATCATGGATAATTGTTCTTGAATGCTTACCACAATAGCTCGATGCAGTGAAGACATATACCAACAGGAATAATTGTTGATCATGTGCTGGAAGGGTGACCCACTCTTAAGTTTCTTTTTTTTCTGTATATATTCTACAAAGGTTTTCAAAACTAATTATGACATTTGCGTTTCTTATGATCTGATTTTCTAAAACATGTCCCTGTGGGTTTGATTTTTCAAACACTGTATCTCAGTGCAATCAGGCCCTGGGGGAACGCTGTGCGGCAGATGCTTTTGAAAAATCAGTCACATGTTTAAGTACGTGAAGAAGAATTTTTTCTTAACATTGCTAAAGAGAGCAATATCTCACTGGATTTTGGTAAGATTTTTCACTCCTTAAATGCTGGCAAGTTTCTCAAAGTCTTCCTCAAAGTAAGATCTGCCATTTCTGAAAATTCTACCTCCAAAATCTGGCATGAAACTTTCTGTGACAGACTTTTGGAGACAAGGAGCTGTTCAGTCAGCATAACATACTTAGTACCACCAACAACTATAGTAATTTTTAAAAAAGTGTAAGAAAGGGTAGCACAAAATCAGGATCTAAAGAGCTCTGAAATAAGCAGTATTCAGAAGACAGGTCATTAACACCAGTAAGAATTCACTTCACATTCCAAGTAGTTTTCTTCCTATAAAATTATTTCTTATTAATAAAATGGAAGCTTCCACGAGCCTGATAATAAAGTAGGATTCAGTGGTGTTAGGCATCAAACAGAATTAAAAGACTGTTACTGCCCTAAATACATTGTCAATTAACTAAAGATAATATTTAAAAAAGCAGAGATCAGAGCACACAAAGATTTTAAGTTTCACTTACACCTACACTCAGAACACAGCAGAATATGTGGAAGATAAAAGCAAGTCTGACAGTGCTATGTAGTGTCGTATAAACAAGCGTTATGACACGCCCCAGCATTTTATTGCCTGATACAGCAGGACTTTTTATTCATATCAGACTGAAGTTCAATGGTTTTCTCTTTCACTTTATCTTCATGTTCTTTCAAAAACCTGGGGGAAAGAAACAATGCTTTAGAGAAAAAAGTCGATAATACCCATAAGAAATCAAAACAACTCCACATTTTCCCAAGCCTATAGAATTGTCCAGAGAACAACAGAAAATGATAGAATGTTGTGAACAAACAAACAGAAAAGTACAATTATGGTGGCTCCATCACAAAATTGCCTTTGTTCATTTAGTTAGAAAAATTTAGGTAGTGCTGATTATTAGCATTTATTGTATGTTATGGAGACTCAAAATAGTGACTCCTATTTGTTATTTCTGAGGCTGGAACAGAACAAACCCATATCTAGCTACCTAGACATTTATCAATTACCTGACACTTTCACAAAATTTCACTGATTTCAGCAACAATATTAAAGATCTGCCAACTCATTACCAGTGTCTTAATTTCTGTGAGTCATTCAGAGGGGACATATATTCCTGTATTTTTACCTCCAGCCTTTATATAACTTCAAAAATCCATTTCTCCCTGTCTCCCAGCCCCCAGGCAGACAGCAGAATTTGAGCTGTAATGAGCAGGGGGAAGAAAGAAGCATATCCAATGCCCTGCTGCAAGGAGTCAGCAGTATCCATTTTCAGGTATATTTCTCCAAACCTTCAAGACATTCTTGCAAGACCTATCATAACATCCTAGGCCCTCAGCTTTCCTAGCAACAATTCATGTGTTTCTGGATCTATACAGAGTTTTGCTGACTTAACACAGGACTCTTTATGCACCTGAGCAACTACTCAGTCAGAGCAACAGGGTTAGGCTACAGACCAGTTTAAAAGGAACAAATATTTCATCACTCTAAGTTCCTATAAAACTAATTTAACCAAGAGAATTCACTCTGTCACCAATGACAGGGCAGTCAGGCATGTAAAGAACTCATAGACTGTGTTTTTCTTCTTACCTAGCTAAGTGAAGCACAGACTTTTCCACATTGTACCCAGAACATGCACTGCATTCATAGAAAATTAAATTGTAATCCTACAATCAAACAGAAAGACCATTTCAATTACTTTTGGACAGTATCTCACTCCAGTTTTAAAAAAAGCAATGCAGATAAATTGAAATATGCAAATAAAGAAATAGATCATCTTAGGAAAAATGATTTAATTCTAGAGCTAACAGTAAAGAGTAACAGAAGAAGTCCAAGCATCGGTCACAAACAACAACTATATGATTCTCTTCACAGATGTTTTTCTATACAGTAGCTTTAGCTGTAAGAGCTGAAACACAAACATGCCTTGTAAGGTACTGAAGCCTTGTGAGCTTTCCTTGTGACAATCAGGAAACTAGTACATCATTGAGAGCTGGACAAAGCAGATGAAAAGAATTCCAGTAACTTTTGTTTCATCTTTTTGTACATGTGAATTTTTTCTGCACCTTCTTTTGCAGTCAGCCTGCACCTTTGGTTTTATACCCCTTGGGAGCTTTGCAATTAAGAACAGTAGACAAATGATCAAATCTTGGAGAGATTGTCAGCACTTCAGCTGAAGTCTTTTCACCATAAATGCAAATGCAAGAGATTATCTGCACAAAAGCCTGACCTGGCAGTTGTGACTGCAAAGAAGTTTGAAAGGGAATAACAGATAATCCTCAAAAATAAACATCTATCTACCTTCACAATATACTACATTACAGCTCACCCACATTGCCTCTATGGTATTAGAACATGTCCTTTTACCCATCCAGATTTCAAGGTTCTATTCACTTTCCACTTTTCTATGTGTCTTATTGCTATTTATGGCAGTAGCTTAAAATTCAAAGAAGTCAGTACCTTAGGAAATTACAATCACATCTGCAAATTTTCATTTGTTTGTTATAAACTGTGGCTACTGCATTGGTATTTATTTAACCACTCTTCATAAGACACTTACAATTCAGTTTTCAAAGGTTCCCATTAAAATGACCAGGTATTGCAGTTGTGGTTTGGGCTTTTATATATATATATATAACATGCTTCAAAACTCACACAACTTCTGTAAATTTTTGTTGCCTTCATGAAATTTCAGAGACAAAAAGTGGGGGAAAGGAATGTCATAAATATGGTAGTTTATTTTAGTATCATTAACAAAGGGCTTCAGTGTTAACAAATGTTAGTTTTGAATATGTTGTCAGTGGTTATTTTGTTTGTTCTAGTGAAAAACAGGATTGAACCACTTGCAGTAATTTCTGGATGGCCAGATAAGCACAGAAGAGCAGAGAAGGAAGAAATCAGGCGATGTTAGTGTCGGATAGCTTTTTTTTTTTTTAAACCAGTGTTCTGTATAATATTTACAATTATGTAACCCTATGATTCTCTTGCTTTTCTTAGAAAAGGTTTAAGACATAACTTGACTGGGTAAAATGTCTTGCTAGCTATGCAAACAGAAGTTTGAAATAAAATTTACACTCTCTTCTTTCTGCTCAGCTGATTAGAACTCTAATAGAAAACCCACTGTGGTCAGCTTCCAGCTACTTTATGTCAGTCAAGCAGAGAGTGATACTACTCTGATATCTTCCCCACATACAAGAGAATGTCACTAGAGGAGAACTCCCAGTGATGACATCGTTTATGCTGGTATGAATCCGAATGCATTTTTCAACAAATTGCATGGGTGGAAAGATAGCAATCTAAACTCAGTTGATAATAATGGCTTAATTCTGTCTGTCTGGCAAAAGGTTTTCTCTGAAAGGGGAGACAGTCTGGAAATGCAAAGTGTCATTCCTTTGATTCAAAGAGGATACTTTAATTGATAGCATACACAAAGAGCACAAAGTGGCAGAAGGCAGGACACATATAATTAATAAGCCAGGAAACGCCATCCATCTCCATCCAAGAATCAGCTATTGAACCTTGGAAACCACTGCCAATTACTTCATTTTAAAAACTTACCTACAAATCAGCAGACATCTAAAGAATGGGGAGGAAAATTAATTATTACCAAAGGGAGCTGGGCGATTTCTGTCCTGCAAAGCAGTATCACTCCGAGAATAGTTCCCTCATTAGCAGTATTTATATAACAATGCCACTGACAGGTTGACAAAGGAGACACTGTATGAACACACAGAAACAGTCCTTATCCCATGAAGCATATAGAGTCTGCAGTCAAGGCAGACAAAGGCATTACTATCTTATTTTATAGTTGAGGAAGAGCAACAGAGAAGGATTTATTGACCCATTTAAGATCTCTTAGGAAACATGTGCAGGGCCAAAATAAAATCATTCTGTGTATGAGCATGCCTGAGCAGCGCCTTTGTCATAAAGCATTTTATTTTAATAATTGTCAGTGGCTACACTGATCCATTCAAATAGAACATTAGCTGTTCCTGGATGCTCACAATATGTCTGAATACTCTATGTGTTGTGCTTATATGATCCCTTGATCAGTAGATCGAGCTCAGCTAAACAGAAATTTGTTAAATGGAGTTTTCTTTCTGGATCCTCTGCTAAAAAAGTCAAATGGACTTCCACGATCCCTATGGTCATTCCATTCCCCTTTCACAAGGTGGAACACACACTGCAACTACCAGTCTTCTCAAATGACGAGGACTCTCTTCAGGCTGCCATTCTTCCTTTTAATAATGAACTGTGCTGCCTGCCTTGCAAAGGAGTTATGTGAATTTGTAGTACACTGACTTACAAGGTGTTGGACAGGCAGAAGCAAAACAAGGGTTAACGCAGCTGGGCTAGAATGGTTTCTGAAAGTACACATTCCTTTCTGACTACAGAAAAAGCTAGGTAAAATCAAACCTACCCTGTGAGACATTGAAACAGTCCTTCAAACTGTTGGACTTCAGGGTCAACAGGCTAATGTGATTCTTTGTCTGCATAAGAACAGGTTGTTTTCGCCAAATATGGCTTTATTTGTATCATCTCAGCATCTAGTCCTGTGTATTTTGGATCATTTGTGAGTAATTCACTGTCGGTGATTATTCACAAAATAGGTAACTCAGTTGCTTTCGCTACTAGAGGCAGTGGTATGTGGTTTCATAGGAATTACATGGTCATTTAGCAAGAATTAATATTTCATTAAAATTCATTGTTATTATTAGCTCAGCAGGCAAATTATTATAATTTCATTATATCTATGCTGCTTTTCAACTAATCCATTGTCATTAATCATTCCATAACTACCTCAGGCAGCACATTCACACACTCAAATGAGTCACTCAGATCCATTCATTTGATTATAACCATCTTAGTTGACAACTTTCTTTGTTTTACTTATGCAAAACATTTTATTTTTTTGCATGACATGTTAGAATTAATAGCCTGGTGGGCTGTGAATTCTATATACTAGAATGATTCATCTTTGTTTTAACTAGTACAATTTTTTTAGAGAGTGAGATGACACGTAAGACACCTACTCTCTGTCCATTTAGCATTTATGTGTCACTTGTTTTTTCACTGAAGGATTCAATGTTACACCTTGGAGTCCTTTCTAGCCTCCAGGGTCTCAAAGCTATCAGCATTTCCATGCATACAAGAAAATAAAGCTGATTTCCTACAGGGAAAACCTTGGAGGGATAAAATTCAAGACTGATATTGCTCTCCTATAAGAACAAAATAATGGATACAAACCTGAATATGGAGGTATGATTTCAAAAGGCTGTACGAATAACTAGATTAAGATAAAAAGAGATCTGGTCCTAACTCTTTTAGTTACAGAGTGGTGCCTAGCAGCAATCTTTCCTGGAATTAAAATTCAGCTGCATTTCAAATTTTGAAAATACCCTTTTTGGTTACTAGCAAGCAGAGCTATAAATCCATTTTCAAAGGAGAAACAGGTAAATATGTGAAATCATTGTTTAATTTAGGTATATTCTTACCAATTCAGTTAATTTTTCAGGAATATTGTAATGACTTATTATTAAATAAGTGAATATTCTGCAGGTATTGATGTTCAAACTATATGCACTGCATAGAAAGATTCAAAAGAAATTTTGATAGGCATGGCACACAGGAATATAAACAAGTATCTGGTATTTGCAGTCCCTTTAATGCTTAAATTATGCCCATGGATAACCAGTGCTGTGATAGATGCAAACTGCTAACTCATTTTATCTCCTTGATGGAAAGTTACTAAAAGTAAACATGTTTTCTACTCCTACCACAGGAGTAACAGATGGTCTTCTGTGGTTTTACAGGAGGTAGGAGGGAGAAAAGGTCCCCAAATTATCTCTCTGTTAAGAATCCATCCACAGAGAAAAGGGAGAAAAAGAGAGAGAAAAAAAGAAGGGAATTAAAAAAATAGAGAGAAAAAGAGAAGAGAGACAGGAGAGAGACAATGGGAGTGAATTCTTAGATTTCTTTTTTTCTCCCCTCACTTTTTGGTTTGGGTTTTTTTTTTGGTTCTGTTGGTTGGTTTGGTTTTGGGGTGTTTTCTTTTAATCTAGACAGTGTTATAACTACTATAATTATCAGCACTTACATCACTGAGAGCTGAATTGATGAGTGTGATGGGGTTCCTAATCCTTAAAAATACTCCATCTGATCAAAATTAATCTGTGTTTCTACAAAGTTAGACACATTGAGACTCCAATTTAAAACCTTCACTTTCAAGCTTTGTAAGGGGTTCCCTATACTTACAGAACCTTACCTTAGCAAGATGCTCTCCCATTCCCATAGGGACCTCACGTTCCTTTTCATTATCAGTTTTATTACCCAACAAAAGGACAGGCACATTCTCCCCTGTTGCCTCCTGCAGAATAAAGAACAAATATCAGCTGAGTGAGGCCTTGTATTTAAAAAAAAAAATCACAGATCAAGAGGATGAAAACTAACAAATGTCACACCATGACAAGACATTTAAGACTTAACACATGAGCCAGGTATGTGGCACTTTACTTACAAACACGTCAGGAGTTAAAGTTGGATAAAAGACATGAAAAAGACAGAAGGCTAAGATTACACTAACTTGGCATTTTTTAATAACAGCACAGAAGCTCATTAGACTCTATACTAAAATGGGAGAGAGAAAACCACCATACTACACAGGCTCAGATACTGTGTGTTTATTGCCTTTGCTTCTCTAATTACATGGCCAAGAAAAATAATGACAACACCTGGGTACAATTATGCCAAATGAATTACATGAAATAGTGGAGAAACACACAGAATAGGCCCCCAAAAATACACGGAATAGACAGAAATCAAAATTCATTCTGAAAAGGGTTATAATTATCACAGTGAGTGCCTTCATAAAGTAGGATGAATGCTATAGCAGTAAATGGACTTGGCCGTATGTCCAACTTAGCAACAGTTTGCAGCAAACAAAATTAGTCAGTAAGGAAGAGTGAACTGTTACAGCTTCGAAAAAGGTTTTAACCACAATATTCAATCTTTCTGAATCAAAATCTAAAAAGCTCTTCTAGCTTTTACCATGCTGAATTAAAACAGTCACTGATTTATTAAGATCATATTTTTAATAAGGGCCTGCTCTTATCAAATGCATGCTAACATTACTTAAGTAAGACTACTCATGTGGAATAACTATGCCTGTTTGGAAACATTCGAATGACTGAGTCCTAATTTGAACTCATAAAGCCACCTCTTGGTCTATATGGAAAACAGAGTATTATATTAGAGCACATGCCCAATAAAATTAGGCTAAATGATCTTTACATATCAATTTGTCCCTTACATTTTCAGTGAGCAAACAGGAAATCACACTTTGTTCTCGCTATGACTCAGCTCTTGATGGCGGCAGCCTGAGTTTTATTTTTTGTTCTGGCTGCAAGCAAATTCAGCTGCTTACACTCTTCGTACATTCTAATTTTTAGTTTACTGAAGTCACTCAGTGGCATGGTCTAGGATTTTATTTTCATGTGGTTGAAAGAATGATTCCCAGGAAACCGAACTGTCTATCATGAGACAGTTTTATAGCAATAATGAAGTACTTTGTAGCACTTCAAACCATATTTTTAGGTTTATGGCTTATGTTCACAATACAGTCAATTTCCCATGAGCTACCTGGTTTGACTTGGTTGTCAAACTGCTAGTGATGATCAGAGGTCATCAGCTCACCGTCACTGATCCACACTAGCAGTGATGCAGTGGCAGTCATGAGCTAAATTACCTTTATGAGAAATCAGAGGACTCCATGCTGGGATTTCCCCACATCCATATATGAAGTCCTTAAGAGCCTGGAACTATGATTATTTTTTTTTTCACAGACAGAGATTAAAAACACCTTTAGTGGTAACTGTGCAGACCAAACTCACTAGCAAAAATGTACTTGTGACAACACAAGAAACATGCTGCTCTCTGTGTTTTGCCCTGCTAACAGCCGTTAATTAGAAGAAGGTAGAGAATAATGACATTAGAGTTTAGATTAAAGTTATGTCATGTTACCTCAATGCTTATCAGCCACTGCCTGACAGCTGTGAATGTGTCTTTTGCTGTTATATCATACATCACAATGACACCATCAGCTTTTCTGAAAAACTGCTTGGTAATACTTCGGTACCTACAAGTAAGAACGTGTTTATAGCTCTCTTCAACAGAAGCAGCAATCTGATACAGAAAAATTTATAGTAATTCCCCCCTCTCCCCTCCATCTCCCAATGGAATATGTTGCCATATAGTTTCTTCTAATCATCACCTCAGTAAGGGTTAAAGCCCTGTTAATGTGGCTCACCCATGCATTCTAAAATTCCATAAACTACACAAGAGAGAAGCTGTAATACTGATCTTCACTGCAGACTCTGTTTGAAAGGTGAAGCTTATTATAAATCATAGTAAGCAATCCCATTCTTCTTGAAGCACCAGACCCCACAAATTACTGCAAAGACAAATAATTTGTTGGGGAAAAAAAAAATTAAAAGAAACTGTTTGGAAAAGTTCCCCCTGCTTTGTTTAATTGATTCTGGGTTAAGCTGGATAACCAGCTGCATATCCCATCTTCTCCCACCTCCTTTCTTTTTAAGATTGGAGGAGAAATTTCCCCCTCACTAAATACTCTTCAGTAACAGAAAACCAAAGAACAGGTGAGGAGATGGGGAAAAAATTTACTTCTGAAAACTTAAAGAAATTTGGAGTTCTTCGACTACAGTGGGATTGTTTTGATAAAAAACCCTCTTTGTTATCTATTTGGGCATTTTCTGCCATATAAATAATTCTAGGTGCATTTTAAAATCAGTCTTCCTCCTAAAGAAATTGTGCCGTGTTAAACTTTTAAGAGTTCAAATAAGAACCTCTTTTACAGATTGTCAGTTTTTCAATGGACTTAGCAGCAAATCAGCACTATTGATGCAAACGAAGGATTTAAACTGGCTCTAGTAGGAATTTGTTCCTCTCCTGAGAAGCAGGATTAGGTCCATGCTTACTAATCTTCAAACAGGTGATTCAAGGAGGCAAAACCTTAAAATGTATACTGGTTTTGATTGGGATAGAGTTAATTCCATCACACGGTCTTTATTTCAAACAATGAGTTTTGTCGCTTTCACCCCTCCAATTCTCTCCTCCATCCCATTGGATGGGGGAGTGAAGGAACAGCTACACAGCTTAGCTGACTCCTAGGGTTAAACCACAACAGAACGTTTCTCACCGTTCCTGGCCAGCAGTGTCCCAGAGCTGCAGTGCTACTTGGGTATTATCTACTGTGACAGTTTTCACGTTGTAATCCACACCTACAACAGAAATGCAAGGTAAGTTGTCTCTTTATATGCTGTTTGACCTCTGAAAATTGGATGCAGCAAATAGCAAAAATTCCAGAAAGGTTACAAGATAGATATTACATTAAGAATTATGGCTATAGTCTCCAACTATCAGAGGACAACAAGAGCTTTTATTTGCCCAAAGTTCTTCAGTAATAAAATTTAACGTTAATAGCATAGTTCAATTTTGTAAAAGCTGTAAGGTAAGTCAATTTCCAAATCAGGGAACATGAATCAGCAATTTGACAGTCCACAGCAATCCAAGCCATTTAGCCTGGAATTCATGTTGACAACTTCAGTTGTATGAAATTTGTTAGTTTAGTCAGAGCTAACCACATAAGCACCTTCTACAATTAGTGGAAAAACACAAGGCACAGTACAGGAGACAATGGAACCTAAGAGAAATGCTGAAGATAAATGGACAGAACATGTGGAGAACCTCCTACCTACCCTGTTCAGAATATAGAAGATGAGCTCACTACAGTTACATTAGTCCCCTAATTAAGGGGCTAAATGAAAATTAATTATCTAAACTTTTAAATGAATCCTCTCCCAATTTCCCTTACCTGTGAAGATGTAAGTATCTTCTGGATATTTATAACAATAATTAGAGTCTTAAACGACAATCAGTCACTACCTCCTCCTAATGACAATCTGCATTTTCTTGTATCACAGTGTACTGTATCACAAAATCACAGAATCATTGAATAATTCAGGCTGGAAGGGATCTTAGTAGGGCATCAACCATTTCTTTGGGGCCATTTTCCATATCAGTGGGATTTTTGCCACTGGCAGTAATGAAAAAGCATCTGCATCTGCATTCCTTCAAACAGACAATTACAAAATCTGGGTGGAGGACATATCCATTGCTTATATCTCAAGGGAAGAAATTTGAACTGTTCTGTAGAAATTCAGTGAGAACACTCTTCTCCAGATTGTTCACTTGACTTTTCAACTGCCTGTATCTTGCCAGCCATAGTCCACACCTATGAAACTCATTGATGTGAACATTAAAAATCAAAGCTATGACAAATACTTTCTTGTCATTTTCTTTGTGAGAACCCTGAATGACCAGCCAAAAGATGAAAAAGGTCAGATTCATTCCTTTTCTTCTGGAAAAGTTGCACACACTGTGTAAGACCTCAGAGTCCAGAGAATTGTATTAGCCTCTTACAAGACAGCATGGATAGGACATAGCATATAGATCTATAGGATATATGAACAGACAATTGCATATAGGTGTCTAAGCTCCAATTCCAGTTAAAAAAGGTGTAGTCAGTGAAAACCTAGAAGTCTAGGAAATTACTAAGCTCACCTTGAAGTAGGAATCAAGGGTCAGGTTAATTGGTGCCTAGGCTCTTCTTTCTGACTGGATTAATTTGGAGAGGATGGCAGGGTAGAATTCAACTGTTTGCTCACAGACACCTGAGATGCTCTCTGGTAACCAACATATCTGTTTCAATATGGCAGAACACCCAAGAGACCTGCTGTCTTCCAAAGCAGCAGGAGGACAGGACATCCACTTCAGAATAGTGAGATCTACAAGGAAATTCCAACTTCACTGAAATCAGTAGGATTTTTCTGATTTATTTCAGTGCTGCCAGGATTTCACATCTCCATCAATTATCTACTTCCCAGTTTAGGAGAACTCACTTTGCATGTCCTACTTATACAACATCTGTAGCCTTCTGTTTTATAACACAGGGCCTAATCTCAGTAGAAGCCACTGAAGTACTGTTGGAACAAAAATAATAATAGGAATAATGTTTCTTAAACTTACCTACAGTAGCAGCTGTGCCTGGGAAAAAATGATCTTCACAGAATCTTCTTAAGAATGAAGTCTTTCCCACACTCGAATTGCCCACAAAAATAATCTTGAATAAGTGCTCTGGGACAGAGTTTATTCTCTCCTCCTTCAAGTAAGAGCAAAAATTAGTCTCAAACTGTTCTATAAATCTTGTTGCCCCTCCAACTTCAGGATGAGATGAGAAAAAGAATAGTTCAAATCCTATCATGTTCTCCATTACTCATGAAGCAATATTCTGTTTCTTAAAATAACTCAGCATTTCAGATGTTTGCTATGCATCATTCCAGATTATTTGAAGTGCAGTGATTTGCACTGAGCTCTGGAAGTATACTGAATATGAACCTTTGCATGACACTGCACTGAAAAATGAATGAAACTGCTAAAATAAAGCAGTTTATGTTCATGGTCACAAATCAAAACTTAGAAAGCTTCACACAGCTCCACTCAGCAGTTTCACCTTATACCAGTGAGACAGAGGAAGAAGCGCATCTTCATCTATGTAACAGAAGCAAAGTCATAATTTTTTGGCTTATGCCACCAGATTCTTCTGTTACTACCATGGAGCCAAGAGCTTCCATCCAATTACTGCATTTCTACATCTGTTCAACATTACAGGCAGAAGCAGGGGAGAAAGAGACAGACAGAGAGAATTAGACCAGTTAATCAGGCTGTAAACATTCAGCTATGTTTCTGTCATTTCATTTTTTAAGCAGAAGGAACAACAATTTGTTCTGCTTATCCAGGTCCTGTTTACTGCAGGCTAAGCTAAGTGGATGCTGGAGAGAATATTTATATCCTCTGTCAAGTAGGTCATTATTGCTTTGTATGTAGATCAGGAGTTGCTTAGGGAAGAACACTGTAGCACCAGCTGGTTTGCAGGGGAGGGTGCCCTAGCTGGTCTCTTCTATTTTATGTAAAGGTGAAGGAAAAGGGCGTTTGTTTTCAATGCTGCAGAAGAGGAGCAAGATCATGCTGGTCCTGGCCTTAGTATGTTGATCTGGGGCCTATGAGGAGAGAAAGGAGGGAGGGAAAGGCCCTCTGCCAGTGATTTGAGGAGCAGAACTCTCAAGACTGCTGCCTTCATGAAGACATAAGAACTGAATTCACTGCCCAACAGTCCTTTGAATGAGACATTGAAGTCCAGGCTTGGAAGTGTATTCTACAAATATACTGAAGTCTTACAGAAAGAAGAAACAGAGAGCTGCACTTGATGGGGGGAAACCCCCAAACAACAAAACTTCGAGCTGCTGTCTTCCTTAGTATGAAAAAAAAAATAAAATCATTCACTGCTGTAAATTTTGGGGACAAAAGTACATCTCTTTCATGAGCTAGGCTAATAGCCCATTACAACTATACGGAGGTTTCTGATTCTACTTTTCTATTAAAACCACAAACCCCACTGCAACTATAGGCTACTAGTAGTACACATACATTTATATAAAGCACATTTTCAGTTCTGCTGAAAAACATTCCCAGCTTATTAGACTGTGTGCTCTGGGAAATTAAAAAAAGTTAACATACAATCATCAGCTTGGCAGCATTTTCACAGTGCTTCTGAGAACAATAACTAAATATATGGACTACATGACCCGTAATACCTTGTCCCTAGTGGTCATACACACCTCAGTAGAACTAAGACTAAAAAGACACCAAAGGCCTTCAGCTCAACTCCCAGCATAATAAGAAGTCATTTTTCACTGAGATGTATCAACTCCACTGATAAAAATAACTTCAATAATCAAACTTGTTTAAAACCTGCATCTGAACACTATACTAAGGGATAAGCTACTTCACGGTCTGCTTCAACAAAGTGCTGATGGGAAAATGGAATAGCAGTAGGATGGGAATTTACTTTAGTTTACAATGCAGTCTGAAAAAGTCTTCCCTAGATGGGTCTTTTGAGTGGTCTTTATCTAAACAGTAGCCAGGTCAAGTAACACACCTAGCTTTTGTACAATTCAACACAAATGTGGAAGATGACAGGTGTAAACACAGGTGATTCATATTCCATATCAAAATAACAGAGAGGAGGGGAATTGCATCTCAGGCAGAGGTTTTGGACTAAAAATTTTGCTTTAATTTCCATTATGGTTCCTTCAGGTGTTTTCCCAATCACATTTCTGCTAATGCTACCTGCAGCTTCATCTGTATAGCCACTCAGAAAAATGTTCTACCTGATTGTCAACTCCCAGATAAAATGGCAGTTGTTGAACAGTACGTGGCTGGTTCAGGCATTGGTTCTACTCACCTGTGAGATGCAGAGGGTCATAAAGGATTAGCAGGTAAATTACCGTGAATATGTAGTGAGTAGGAAGGCTTAATGCCAGTAGCTAGGAGCCTGAGTTCCATATATTAAGCAATGAGATCATGGAATGAAGTAGCACAAAGCCATTGTACACAATTGCAAGGAATCATTCTGCCCCCTTTGCACAAGTATTTCTAGATCCTACACTCCTTTATACTGCACAGCTTTTGGGCAGTAAAACGTAAGGGCTGCAGAAGACAGCCTAGTTGACATGTGGCCCTGAGACTCACACCTCCTAACTCATGATGCACCAGGTAGGGAGTTACTTTTTTCTGAAGTTTTCTTCAGCTCCAGTTGAGCATTACATGCAGAGCTGACCTGAAAACACTTACTAATTGAATACCCCTTCTTCTAGCTCAGGCATGCTGTCAGGAGAGGGAATAAGTGTGCAAGAACTCTATGGAAAAAGATCACTTTTGATGTTCAGAAAGTGGTGAACCCAGGAGCCACCATTTAGGAAACACAAAGTTGTATGAGAAATTCATCTGACTGCAGCTGCAGCATGCATGGAAGGAGACAATGCACTACTCACACCAAATGGCACCGGTCAGACACTTACACAGCACAGAGACTGCCCTAAGCAATGAAATGCCATCAACTGAATAGTCCTTGGCAGGCCAAGAGAACCATGCACGTACTTCAGTGCCACATGGACAGAGCTTACCAGAAAGGAGTATGCTGCTGTGTTGTTGGAGTTTTTTTAAACTAAATTTAAAAACAAACAAACAAAAAACAAGCAAAAAACCAACCCAAACTAAGGGCTGCACTAAATCACTGGCATTTCATAGAGAGAAAACAAACAAGGAATTCCCAGTTCTAAGTAACCTTTGGAAATTAACTTCATGTTTACCCTCACCATGTTTCTTTAAAAACTGAAACAAAATGTTTTCATCAACTAGGTGTGAGAAATTTTATGGTTTCTTCCTTCCACTCCCTGCTTGCTGTCAACTGTTTATGGGGGAAAAAAAAAAAAAAAGAAACAAGATCTAGTTCCTACCCAGCTGAGAGGATGTGCTTTCAAGTGGCATGACTGCTGAAATAGAGCAGGCAGGACAGGTTTGTCCTAGCTGCACAGGATGAGGTACCTGACTTTTGCTGTCCTAAAGTCCAATGATGCCATACTTTGAAAATCTGATACAAAATAAGTCATACAGCAAGCAAAAAGCATGCATTGAATTAAATAATTTCAAAAGATGAAGCCCTGCTCTGCACCCCAGACTTTTTATTAAAAGGTACCACTTAGAAGTTATTATGTAACCATGGCATAACTCTACCATAATTTTTAGATATGCTTGCTTCTTCTAAAAGAACTATATAATTATGACCAAGCAAACCTATTTTTCCTATACTTTAATCTTTCCAATATGTGCTTCAAGAATCTGAAAATGAGTAATACCTAACAATGATACTAAAATTAGAAAAGAAGCACAGCTAGCTCTGAAGCAATAGCAGTGCAAGCAGAACTTTAAACTCATAAGAAATGTTCCTTCCAGCATATTGTTTTAAGGATTATTACCGCATTGTGAATTCATTGCTAACATGCTAGAACTGAAAAAAATATCGGATTTCTACTCGCTAATTAGAAGTCTTATCAAAAAAATAATTAAAAAGTAATGATATTTCTCTCATTATTTCTCAGATAATGTAACAGCTACCAAAACTGACTCAAAAGTATCAGAATATGGGAAATACAACTTCATAGCAGAAAAAAACCCCAAAAACAAAACAATTTTTCAAAAAAAAAGTATTGCTTCTTTTTTAAGACCATTGCTACCTTTCAGTGGATCTTCTTGTGTCATCTATTACAAGGCTTAACTTCACTTTTCCTAAACAGTCCTTCAGACATAAATCTATGCACACGCTGTCTGCAGATACTACCTTCGACATTTATCTGCAGTATAATTCCATCTCCCACTGGCTTATTTTGTCATGCTTCAACTTAAAAACAGAAAACGAAATAATATTAAATTCTAAGAATAACACGTTACCCTTCAACACCATTTCATGCTTTCCAAGGTCCTTTAGAATAGAAAAGAATGGGACAGTTCCAGTCGGATGGGACTAACAGTGATCATCTAGTTCAGTTGCCTGACCACTTCAGGGCTGACCAAAAGTTAAAGCCTGTTATTAAGGGCATTATCCAAATGCTTCTTATCCACTGACAGGCTTGGAGCATGGACCACCTCCCTAGGAAGCCTGTTCCAGTGTCTGATCACACTCTCAGTAAAGAAATGTTTCTTAACATAAAATCTGAGCCTTCCCTGAGGCAGCTTTGAACCATTCCCACACATCCTATCATTGGATCCCAGGGAGAAGGGATCAGCACCTCCCTCTCCACTTTCCCTTCTCAGGGAGCTGCAGAGAGCAAAGGGGTTGCCCCTCAGCTTCTGTTTCTCCAAACTAGACAAGCCCAAAGTCCTCAGTCTCTCCTCACAGCACATGCCTTCTAGCCCTGTCACCAGCTTTGTTGTCTTCCTCTGGATGCATTCAAGGACCTTCACATCCTCCTTACATCACAGGGCCCAGAACTTCACACTATACTCAAGGGGAGGTTCCCTTTGTCCTCTTACATTTGACAGTGTTTCCTTCCCTACAGGCTGCTCTCTAGAAAATGAAGGTGAGTGTTCCATTGCTTGCTCTGTGGTTTTCTTACGCATTTCCATCTCAGACATACTGTCATTTTCCTCAATCCATCTCTTCCGCTGCTTATCAACCAGCCTTTCAAGAAGCTGGGGTAGGTGATCTTCTTCAATTGATATTATTCTTTGGAGATGTGATGTTTTAGACATTCCTCCAGTGACTCCAGCATCAGGCTCTTCAGAGAGAATTCCATTCAGTCCAGCAGAATTCCTTCTCTTTGAGTTACTGAAAATATCATCTTCTTCAAATGAATAGCTAGGCAGAGAGAAAAAGAAAGTACACCACAAAAACATATTGGAGCTGAGCTCCTACTGTTTTATTCTAGTGTAACTGAATTTAATCTCCCATGTTTTTTACTACTCACAGCAGGCATAGTAGATTCAGTCCAATCTCTACTGAAGCAGAATTAGACACTAGATTAACCTCAGTTCTAACCTCATGGAATAGCTGAAGTTTCTCTACTGTGATTTTCTCATTTGCCACTCCCCACCTCCATTATGGAGGAATAAAACAGCCCCCCAGTCCAGATCCTTTCTATGTGTAACCTAATTCTCTCTTTAGCAGGTAGGAGGGACACGGGTTTGTTTAATTTAGATTAAAAAAAGGCTAAGTGGGGATTCAACAGAAGGAGGAGTGTAGATAAAATATGAGTCTTCTCAGGTGTGTGCAGTGATCACAGATGCAATTGCAATAAAAGAAATGTCAACTTGATACAGGGAACAAAATTTCTTCAAGAGACTGCTGCAGCAAGGGAACAGGTGCTCAAAGTGGCTGTGGAACCTCCATCCAGGTGTTCAAAAATTCAAATGAGCAACCTTAGCTAGCTAAGGAGTTGGACCTGCTTGAGAAGGAGATTGCACTGGAGACATCAGAGGTCCTTCCCACCTAAATTTTAGCATGATTTTTTGTGCCATAACTGCTTCTGCCAAGGATGCTCCACTTCTCAGTACTGAACATACTAAACTGTACCTCTGAAAGCTTTCCCTCCTTGCAGTTCAGGACCCTGTGCCTTCAGGGTCATTGTCTCAGCTATTATTTCACAGTGAAATACTAAGACTTTCCAGTTTCTCTTGTCTCAAAGGAAGTACTAGTGTTTCACTGAGATCACCATCTTGTTCCTGTTGATTTCAAGTTTATAACCATACAGTAGAGAATTAAATTCTATGTGTTTTACTATTTGCACATCTCGTACTTGACAACAGGACCGCCATTCTCTGCAGTGACAGGAGATGGACTCTTTCAGAAAGTTACCAAGGAAACCATACCCATTAACATGGGATAATGGGACAGCTTTGGTGCCTCCCAGCACATAGTCACCCACAATGGAGAAATCCCTTGCCTTTGCAGTTTCATGTGAAAACTTGTCACTTTATTTTCAAATTTCTTAATGAGCACAGTAATCTTACAGACACTTTGGAAATGTATGCTTTGAGAAGTCCAAAGGTATCAGAAAGAAAACATTCCTGATCTTCTTTCTATAATAAGCCTTGTCATACTCAAATAGGGAACACATGAAAAAAAAGTTCTTACCTGTTAGGCAGCATCTTCCCCTCTATGTATTTCCCAATGACAGACCCCGATCTTTGCTTCCAGCTGGGTTTTGGAACACTTGCCTTGCATTTCTGCAGAATTACAGAATACTTCTTACTAATTTACTCTTGTTCATTATGGTTAACTGCCCTCATTCCTAATGCTTAAATAATGTAATGCATATGAAAGAAAAAAAATGTAGAAAGAAATCCTACAGGTATAAATGCTTCAGAATCCTGACTGATAAACAATCACAACTGGGAAACTCCAGATCCTGCAAGAATTCATCTGCTTTGTAAACTGAGTGGACCACAATAAAACAGCATAAACGTTTCAGGATATTAGCTACCCTTGACTAAACAGATTAATACAATTTAATTGTTAAATTTTTAGATTATGTCATCCTCTCATGATTGCATTCTTAGTTTCTTCTAAAACACATTCATCTCTCTCCAGATAGCTCCAGCTTTGTAATTTTGAACATGTAGCTCTTAAAATTGTTCAGCAAATTTAAAATTTTTTTTTCAAGTGAGAATAAAAGATAATACAAATTAAAAATGGGGCAAGATTTAAGTAGCACAAAAGTCCGTCTCTGGCACAGCCTTCTGATCCCCTTCTTTTGAGGCTGTTCTGATATGTGTTTGCTCAACACTGGGTTTGAAAATAATAGTTGGTTACCTGTAAAAATATATCCCGTTCATCTTTGAGATGTTTGTTCATCTCTCTGTAAAGAGAACAAAAACATCACTGAGGCCAAGTTTTAGAACTGCTGACTTTTCTTCTCCACACTAACAGACAGACTGGAGAGTTGGCAGTGTAAAACTTTGATCATTCTTTATTTATATTCTCCCCACAGCCAGTTCCTTGTCTGGGCTACTGATTCTCCAATAGGACTGATTAAAGCCAGATGGTATCTGGACCTCATTCTGTACTTTATCTAAACAAATGCCTTAACAGATAGAAATCAGTTCTAGGCATCGTGCCTTGACTTATTATAAATTAGAATGTTTAATGATTTTCACAGTAAAGATGATGTCTTTACGATCTGGAGAGGGTGTAATGAACACCATCGCTTATTCATGTGGTGACAGCTGTGAAGGCCAGTTATGTCCCTTTGAGGGCTACAGTTCTGGCTGCCATGGAAAAGTCTCCCTAGGAAAACATCCATCTTCCATCCTTTATGCAGAAGTGATGAAAATGTCAAGAAATTGAGACTCCAGGCAATCAGCAAGCTCTGATCAGATCTGACAATACACCTACTTAGTATATCAACCTCTGTCTTCATCTGTTTCTGGCCTGGCCACAAAAAGAGAATGAGCAGCCGCCATAGGCTGAGTGAGCAGAAACAACCTCTGTTGTCAGATGTTTCTACCTATATCCCCATTACTTGCAGTGGGCAAGATCACACACCACACAGAGTGGCCTATGGAAAACACACTGCAAAATAAGAGCCTTCCCTCAAGCATGTGAAATTTTTAGTAACTTTAAAATGAGGCCTCCTGAAGGAAATGCAGTCAGTGAAGGCAAGGTGCAATGTATAGCCCATGCAAACTGACTACTGAGCAAACAAAACCTAACATTCCTACACGTTAATGAGAAGGCTACAGTTGTCTGAACATAGCTCCAAACTTTGAAGCCTATCAATAAAGAGAAATGCTAGCTAACTTTATTTTGATAGCATTTTTCAAACAAGCATTTTGGGGAAAGAACATTTACTCTGGCTCAACTCCTACTGCTTCAGAAACAACAGAGCCTTTTAGCACGCTTCGTCTCCTGCAGCCAGGCTTCTACCACAGAATCGGCTTAGAACAGTTCACTGTTGTTCCATTTCACATTTGACTTTTGGAAAGGAGATTGTCCTACAATACTGAATTGCCAAAACAAAGCATATCTTTCAGGTGTGCTGCCTTCTAGCATATGCCAGAAAAGGGCATAAAAAAGTATTTTGTAACCATTTTTGCTATCTTTTGTGACATTATCCTGTGGCAAGTTGACCTTGACTGGCTGCCAGATGTGCAGTCAGCCACTCTCTCACTCCCTTTCCTCAATACAACAAGGGAAGAAAAGAAGATGGAAAAGCTTGTGAGTCAAGATAAGGACAAGATTACTTATCAACTACCATTACAGACAAAACAGACTCAGCTATAGGATGATGAGAAACAAAGCCAAAACTAAAATCACCTTCTCCCCAACTCCCTTTCTTATCAGGCTCAACTTCACTCCTACACTCTCAGGTCTTCTACATCCTTACCAGTCCTGACCGGCACAGGGGCATGCGGAACGGTGGGGCTTGTGGTCAGTAGTCATAACAGCTTCTCTCTGTGGCTCCTTCCTCCTCACACTGTTCTCTTGCTCCAGTTGGGTTCCCTCACATGGGTTACAGTCCTTCACAAACTGCTCCATCACAGATCCTTTCCATGGGGTGCAGTCCTTCACAAATGGACAGCTTCAGTGTGGGTCCCCTATGGCCCACAGTTCCTGGCAGAAAACTTGCTCCTGCATGGGCTCCTCTCCATGGGCCAAGCTCCTGCCAGGAGCCTGCTCTTGTAGGGGCTCTGACAGGCTACCAGGGACTCTCTGCTCCAATGCCTGAAGCACCTTCTACCACACCTTCTTCATTGACCTTGGTGTCCGAAGGGCTTTCTCACATATTTTTTCTCACTCCTATCTCACAAGTTCTTTGCTGCTCTTTCTTACAGAGGCTTTCCCAGAAGCACCATCGTGCCTGTGGGGTTCTGCTGTGCCCTGTGTTGTGTGTCAGCATGGGGCAGCCCTGGCCTCCTCTCTGTGGCACAGACACTGTCAGCACCTGGATACCTACACTCAGTACATATTCCAACATAATTGCATCCTCTAATGTACCTCTTTAGAATGATGTAAGAAATTTTTGAATGTAAGGTCTGCGTTACCTTAAAAGATCCAGCTGCTTCAGAAGTCCTGACTTCTCTCTCTGTAAGGTTTCTGTCACTCGGTACACCTCCCTGTAATAAAAAGAAAAAAAAAACTGTTCTAACCATGGTAAGAACACTGCTAAAATGCTTCCCCCTAGGACTATCTATATTTGACACTTCAGCTTCTCCAAACCTGTAGGTTATATTCTGCATGAATGGTTACTCTCTTTAAAAGAGTTTATTCAATACAAGGCCTAAAGTACCACAGCAGTTTGAGTCAGTAGAGGAAGGAGTAGAGGTTCTTTTTTAAAAAGATACGGGCTTTTTATTTCTTCATCCAGAGAGCTTAATATATGTTGATACTGGCACTTGGAGCATTCAGAAAAGATACATTGCTGAAATACTTCTCACTCATGGCCACTAAAAAACAGGTAACATTTTATCCAAAATTAGAGCTTATCTTGCTGCTGGAACCATATGTCAGGCTCACACATACCTACAATCCCTACAATTTCTTTCAAGTTCCTGACAGTTACACAGCCTTTTTAACACCATTTACTTTGACATAATGCAATTTGGTGTCTGGCCTTAAATTTTTTTTGCCTTTCAGTGAAGCCTCAAGTTCCTCCTGTGCACCGTCTGAACATTACACCTGCTTCAACAGCTCAGGTCTTACCAGACTGATACAGATGTTTAAAGCAACACTGCAGGTGCAGCTGAGTAGGGCTGAACTCTATAATTCCATAAACCACTATGGAATCCAAAGTGCTTTGTAAATGCAGTAGTGTTATTCATCAGTCTGACCACTGGGCAGATTTCCATTGTAGCTTTAAAATCAGATCTTTCCATAGTCTTTGCTCTGGATCTGAAAAGAGAAGCCTCAAAGAGGAAACAAACCACCTTGAGGAGGAATATTTCTACTGTCTACTTCCAAAACACACATCAAACATGCAAACCTAAAAACAGTGTGTTGTAAACATGGTGGCCATTCCTTAATAATAATTTATCAAAGTAGTTCATTATTTAAACCCTCAAGAAAAAAATAAATATGTAATACCTAAGTAGAGTTTGGCATAAAGCTCAAGAGAAAAAGAATTTGACATTAGAACATGTTCTGCTCTACCCTGAAATATGTCAAACAGCAAAAGCTCTGAGTTACACAGTTCATTGCTGAAATGTATAGAGTCTGGCTAGATATGTCTGGCATTCATGTGCTCTCCATTGGTAGTGAGAGGGTTTTACAGATCCCTGAGCATTTATTTAAAATGGACTTCAGTGAACATTTCTGCCAATTACAGCTTCAGGGTAATATAACTTCTGCTTTGTGCAGAAGGCTGGAGGCAAGACAGGTAGATTGATACGTCACTTAAAGGTCATTTCTATTCCTCAAAATACAAATTGTAAATATTTCTTCTTGATTTTTTTTTTTTTTAATTTAGAGTCAGAATCTGAAATCCACAAATTTGAACTGGAACCTCCAACATTATTAGGTTTTGTGTGAATTGTGAGAAGCCATGTTTTACCTTGCTGGCCAGGCTCCTTGATTAGAAATTATGTACTAGGCATACTTTTGATGAAGAAAAACGTAGATCCTAGGTGACTCATAGCCAGAGTGCATTCTGAGAACCAAGTTTCAGATAGACTTGGCTTTGAGTAGGATGGAGCATCATGTGCCACAGCTGTAATATCTGTAAGGAATCCCACTGGTATTTCAAAGCTAAGACATTAAACTGATTTTTAATTCCAAATACCTTCAACATATGGCAAGGGGGAGAACACTGACATTTCTATGAACACATATGCTACAGAAAGCATGCTGAATTACTTGAGGGAAAATGGCTAGAACTGCATGGGGCTTTGCTGGTGGTTTCTGCTTATGACACAAGCTTAAATCACTGCATTGAATACCCTGAGAAGGAGGCTCACAGGCACACTAAGCAAATGCACTAGAACTATTGCAGCTGGAGACTTACATTTCCTTCTCCTCATGTAGTCTTGAAGCCTCCTTCTGAAGCATCTCTAACTGTTGCTGAGCCAGGCTTAGTTCATGAGATGTTCTCTCCAGATCTTTCAACAGCTCCTGGTTAGTCAGCTTCAGCTTGGTGTTCTCTACTTTGGTTTCTTCTTTGCCACTGAGGAGTTCTGTACATTGATGCTCTAGCTGGGGTGGAAGAAAAGAGACCACAAAGTATTATCACTAACCAAAGCATCTTGGTTTTGAGGCTTTCAATTCAAATCTTAGAGGTTAGTTGAATAGCAGAGCTATTTCTATCAAAGCCAGAATATGAATAAAGCACATATGGTGCTCTTCCATTGCTCTTTGTACAGACATAATTATGTTACACAAAAACAAAGCCATTCCACTCTATGACTGAATTTCATCCAGTTCAAAAATGCACCAGGACAAACCATAAAAAAAGGTGCTACAGATTAGCAGCACTTAGTTGATATTCACAAGTGCTATTTTAGACCATTTCCCACAAAGGCAAGGCCTACACAGAGTGATTCAGAGGTTTGTCTAAAAACCTGAATTAGAGCTTTTTTGTTCACTTTTATATCCGCTCTCCGAAGTACATCAAAGGAAAGATAGACCTTCCCTCTGAAACAGGTAACAGCAGATGACAGTGGTCTCTAGTATATAAAGAAGTTCTACCTGCTTCTCCCTGGCTAAGTGAGCAGATTTAGGTGGCAGAGCAGAAGTCTGTATTAGAGAAGACACTGCTGACCTAAAAATATAAAAGCTTTATTTTATTTTATGTATGCTCTTTAAGAGATGTAAAATGTACTAGGAGCATTACAGTGATACCACCTCAATCTTCCAGACCTCGTCCAAACTTACTTCCATCCCCTCATACAAGATTCTGTGCCCTAGATATTACGCTGGACATCCCCTGTTCCCCGTGCCTCCTTCTGAGACATTCCATCACACATCCCTTGAGGAACAAGGGATGAGAATACCTTGTGTATTATCTGAGCCATATAGTGCAAGCTGACAATTCAAGATCATGGCAGTCAGCAAAGACGCCTAGACAAAGAATCTTGGCCAGTCAACATGGAATCAGACCCATATTCCAGTCATGCCAGGCAGGAGACTCTCAGCAGGGAGAATCCCTCTGACTCTGTCAGCTGAAACAGCACTGAAGTCATCTGATTTGGCAGTTCCTTTTCACATTTTTGATAATAATTTCCAACATGAGAATAATTACATTGCATTAAAAAAAAAAAAAAGACTTATTAATGAAGTTTGGAAAAAAGCATTTGTATTACTCCCAGGAGGATCTCTCATACAATCAAGCATGGAACTTTTAATGCAATCAAGCTACCATTACTGTCTGCAAGAACAGATTTAATTATCAAAGTATATTTTCATGCAAGAGGAGGAGGCAAAAGTGACAGTGATCTCTCAATAAGGCAAACCTTAGACAGTACACATGGATATTCAGGTGAATGAAAAGTAATACCAGAACATGAGTACGGACATAGTACTACAAAACCAGAGCTGAATGTCACTTTCAGAGAAGTTCATTAGAAATTAGAAAAACATATGTAGAAAACACTGCCAATAACTACAGCGAGTAGCACATTCAAATAAACAGGTTAGGTTGATAAACCAGAAACAAAAAAACCCAAACCATCAAATACTGCATATCAGATTAACAATGGGCCAATCAACTGGTTGAATGACAAAAGTTTCAATTGTCATCAATCATCTGAATAAAATTATCTCGCTCATTACATCATCAGAATTCCAGTAGCCTAACACAGCTTCCATTCCATAAAAATAAAACAGTATAGTTTATTGTTTATGGTAGTATGAAGATCCTGTCCTTCAAAAGCACCCTTGTTGTGATTCATGCAAATTCATAAGGGAGAGGGGAAATAATAAATAATAGAAATTACCAAAAAAATCACAGTAATATTATTAATAGTAAGCAATGCAGTGAATAGAAAAGCAAAATATAAAATCAGACTGAAAATAATACTAATAAAAATAGCACAGACATTGTTTTATGTCCGCTGAGATAGGCAATAGTAGACAATGGCAATGTAGACAATAATCATAAGATAAGACTTCCAGATACTTTTGCCTGTATTTCTTGATTATAATTGAATGTAAGCCTTTGAATAGCTTCTGTGAGTTTTATGCCAAATTAAGAAAAAACACACATACTTTAAAAAAACACACAAAAAGGTTTTTACAGAATTACTGGTTGATAACTAAGTTTTAAACATAGCTTTAAAGCAAAACCAACTGAACAAAGGGAAATATTAAAATATAATAATTATAAAATTATAATAAATAATTTCTTGTATTTTTTTGCAGTTAGCTTCAGACTAAAAATCCCTAATCTGTGTGCCCCCACAGATATCTTCCAAATAGAGATTATTTCACTATAGTGCTGCAATGTGGTAAACTGCCTGCATAAAACCACATTTATTCTGATTCATGATTGTACCGAACAAGGGTGATTGACATCAGGCAGTTGATTCCAATTATGGAATGGCCTTTTAGTCCATTCCTATATCCTCATCAGCTAAACTTCATAGAATCATAAAACACCAGTTTGGAAGGGGAACTCAAGAATCATCTGTTCCAACCATTCTTGTCAAAAGCACAGTCTAGACAAGATGGCCCAACACCCTGTCCAGCTGAATACACCCCTTTTCTGGGGAGTTTATTCCAAAGGCTGATGGCTCTCATTGTGAAAAATTTTTTTCTTGTGTCCAATCAAAGTCTCACAGGGACCCATCATCTGTCTTTTCCATGTGATTCCTTGTAAAAAGGGAATGTCCACCTTTTTTGCAGCCCCCCTTTAAATATTGGAACATGGTCTCCTCCAAGTCTTCTTTTCTTGAGGCTGAACAAACCCAGTTCTCTCAGCTCTTCCCCACATGTCAGGCTTCCCAGTCCTTTCATCAGCTTGGTGACCCTTCCCTGGAACCTCTCTGGCCTGTCCACAACTGTTTTGTACTGGGACCAAAACTGAACATAGTATTACAGGTGTGATCTGACAAGTGCTGAGTGGAGTGGAATAATTCCTGCTGGTTGATACAACCCAGCACCTTGGCTGCCTTTCTCTGCTGCAGCAGCACACTGTTCACTCATATTGAGCTTGTTGTCCACCAGGAGCCCTAGGTTCCTTTCCACAGAATTGCTCCCCAGCCAGGTAGATCCCAGCCTGTTCTGCACTCCGGGATTAAGTTTTCCCAGGTATTACACTTGTGTTTGTTGAACTTAAGATTCTTGATAGCCCATTCCAGCAGCCTATGCAGGTCTTCCCGCAGGTTGGCTCTCTGTTCCCAACTGTCCGCTTCCCCACTCAGTTTGGTATTATCAGCAAACTTTGTCAGGGAACACTTTATGCCGTAATCCAGATCACTTCAGAAAATATTAAGCAGCCTTGGGCCCAGTATCAATCCTTGCTGGACTCGTACCAGCTTGCCAGTGTGAAAAGGAGCTATTTACCACCACCCCTCAATACCTCCTGTCAGCCAGTTCCCCACTCACTGCATGGAACACTTGCCCACACCATAACACATCAGTTTCTCCAGGAGAATGCTGTGGCAAACCATATCAAAAGCCTTGCAGAAATCCAGGTAGTGTTGAACTAAGCGGGTTACTATGTTTTAGAAGGCAAACCGGTTTTTCAAGTATGATTTCCCCTTGGTAAATCCACGCTGGCTTTTACCAATCACATGCTTCATTTGACTTGTGACAGCCCCTCAGGATAGCCCTAACTTGCATAATTATAGTAAGCTAGAGGTTTGTCTCTCCTCTTACTCAAGTACAATTCTACAATTCCCATCAGCTTCAGCAGTACCTGGATTCATTCCTCAGAAGAGGATCTAAATACTACGTACAACTAGGAAACTGCCCTGAAACTTCTTTTTGTTCTTCCTTCCCTTCCCCTCTTCTGCTTCTCAGGATTGGCACTCCCAAGCACTACTGCTAGGAAAAATTTTTATATGTATTTTATAATAATATTCTACAGAGGGAATTGGGTTTACAGCATTCCATTTCAGCCCTTTAAATCCCTTTCCCTATTGCTAGTCTTTCCTGCACTGACCTTGAAGACACTTTACAGGAAGTTCACACATTCAGAAATACTCTGCTTCCCCAAGCAGGCCATGCATTTTAAGAAGTAAAACACATCAGGTTTTAATATGGGAATTTTACAAGCTGTTACCATGCAAGAGAACCATACACTGCTATAAAACTGTTATCACAGAGATATATCAGGAGCAGTTTGCTCAGGAGGAAGCATTTCAAGTTCATGGTGCTGAATCGTCCAAAACAAGTAAATGAGTGGTTGGTACAAGTTTGGAGCAAAGGTATACACAGGAAGAGACAAATCATTGCTCTCTGCCTCTTGAGCTGTCTGGGTATTAAGCCAAATCCTAGCACATTGAAGGCAGTGAAATTCTGCTACATTTTCATAAAATTAACCTTCTACCTGGAGAGAATATCCAAAACGTTTTTTTCATTATATCACATAAAAGGAAAATTACTCTAGAAATAGAGGGTAACATTTTTCCTAAGCACATGACACAAAAGCACCAGAGAGTGACAGTTTGGCAGAACCACATCACACTAACTTGGAGTTTTGAGACCTGAAATAGTACCTAAATAAAATCACATGAACAAATAAGACTTATCTATTTTTTAACTCTGAAGTATATTAGTTAGTACCCTTTTCTGTTTTTGAACCAATTGTTCCAGTTCTTGTTCCTTTGACTGCAGCTTGCACTCCAGCTCCTTACTATAGGATTGAAACCTCTCTGTGTCCTGCAAAATTCAAAGAGGAAATGGATTAACAGAACAGCACAATTGCATCAGCAGAAAGAGAAAAAGAGTCAGGCATGAAAAGAATAGACAGGCTTTCCACAATGAAAATAACGAGATACGGGTAGAACTCAGTTTAGGGATGGTATCACTCATGAATCAAGATTCTGAGCTTCTGTAAACTGGTGTAGCCCTGCAACTCCAAAGACTGCAGTTGCTACGGAATGTGCTGATTGCACATGAGAAGGTATCCAGTCTACAAAAGCAGGCAGAAGTCTTCTATCTTAAGCATGAGCCTTAGGAGCTTAGCCAATCTGAATCAGTGGAGCCAGAATGCATCCTCTCATTTCTAGCCACACAAATCCTTATGCTCCCATACACTAGCATTCATGTTCATCGATTGCAGCAGTGAGCTGCTTCTGAGAGCTAAACAAACTGGAAAAAAAGACCAGCAATAGAGTGAATAGATTTCTGCACATTTGTTTTCCTGAACTAGATACTGCTGGCACGGAGAAGTGATGAGAATGCGCCAATGGAAACAACCTGGACAAATGTATTATGGAGTCTTACGGAGTCATACTGTAACTCAGATACAAGATATCAGGTTTGACACGGGAAATACAGGATACAGTACAGCAGCTCAGGTTGAAGGTAAAAAGAAACAATACCTGCCATGTTTAAAATCCACCACTAACAACAATTTGTCACAGATGTTCCAGTGGTATAAACAAGTGATTGGGGCTTCAAGTTCTGCCTTTCACTTTGCAATTACATCAACCTGTCCATTATCCAAAAATCCTGCAATCACTAGGAACTCACAGTCATATATGGAATCACTCCTTCAGACACTACCCAGCTGAGACAAATTGTCAGACCTCCTCTGAGTAAAATCAGGTTCCAGCAGTACATATCAGCTCAGGATCTGTCCTATTCCTTCACAATAGGCTTTTACTCCCCAAGGTCCCCAGGAAAATGCTCCTAAACAAAAATAAAAATTCCCTTAAGACAGCAGTGGTTCCTACATGCATTTCCCCTTCTGCAGTACATGTAATGAGGTAATCAAATGCATAGTAATTGGCTTCTTCTGTGGAAGAATATATATCCAAGTGAGAAAGACAGAGTAACTGCACCTTTTGTGTAACCTTCAGTCAGCAGGGTACTAAGTATTGTAAATAGCTACAATTTGTACTTATTTGCATCTTACCAATTTCTTTAAATGTATTCTTAAAGAACTGCTCTTCATTCAAGCTATAATAATTTCCCCTTTATATGGCATCAATGCATCCCTCCAGGCTGTAAAGTCTTTGTAAGACTTTGCATTAGAGAAAGAATTTAACAGCCAGATCCCCTCAGATCCCAAATTAGTCATGCCAAGAAACAATACTTCTTGAGTGTCTGGCAACGCTTAGTGTGAATGCTGACTACACTGTAAATAGCTTGAGTGGGAAGCTCTAATGAAAAAGCCTAAATGGCTTTACCCCAAATATACAACTAATTAGGAGATCCAACAATCACTGCTTACAGAAAAGTCTTTGTTGTTTTAGGGCTTTCAATACCACTTCAGTTGTGGGGTATTAAAAGCATATAAACCATTTTTTTCACAAGACTGCTGTCAGGCAAAGTTGCAAATACATTTTCCTTCAGCTGATACACAAACTTTATATAAAAGGTTCATCTCACCCACCACAAAAACTGCTCTCAGCTAGGAATGCAGAAAACTTGAAAAATTGAGTCAGGTTCATTACTGCGTGAGGCAAGTTAAAAGGAATGATTCCTCAGACATCTGATAAAGCACTTTTTTTTTTTTTTAATGGTCAGGAAACAAAAAATACTTGATATACTAAGGGGGGGAAAGGAAGTTTTAGATATCATATTTGATTGAGAATGGAGACAATAACCACTATTTTGGCAACATTTTGTGTATCGTGTTGCTGAAACCCTATACTGCTTTAATTTATATGGCTGATGCCAAGACAACAAAAAGGCATGAGCCAGTAGCTCATGATGGATTGTCCCAGGCCACCCAGGGCAGCTGAGGAACCTCCAGCATTTCAATACTCAAAACTTAACTGGACAAGCTCCCGAGCAACCTGATCTAGTTTGAAAGTCAGGAGTTCCATAGGTGCCTTTCCACTCCATGATTCTAAAATTACTCTTTCCTGAAGCATACTGGAAGTTCTTGTTAGTTTCCTTATTTTACAAGAAAAAGCAGGACAGAAAAATCCAAAGAAAATACTACAAATACAGTAGAGGAGATTTAAAGAAGCCTTTGCAAGAAACAGCAATTTATTTTCAGGTGTTCTGGAGGCACCATGGCAGTAACAAAAGAATCTGACATATTTGCTATTTTTCAAATAGCTGTGGTGGTTTCAGAAGTTACCATCAATTGAATCATCTCCTGCTGCTCTTCAGTGAGAGCTTATCTCCCAAAAAGCAGAGACTACAGAAGTCAACAGGTTTGGTGCTGCTCTGAACAACCTCAAAGAGCATTTTTCCTAATTGTGACCAGAAGTTGAACCCATAGCAGCATCAGTAATACAATGTTTGTAATTTAACTGATTTCCAAAAGAAAGTCAGCTGCTACTGTATGTCAACCACTGAATACAAGACATCAATGTTCCTCTCATCCAACAAGTCACTTAATTTGAAGCTGCAGAGACTGGATCAGTACAAAAGTAGCTGTGAGGGAAAACATGTTTTTTCTTATTCTGCTGTGAAATCCATTCTGTGGGCTTTGACAGCCAGAATGAGTATGAAACCACTGAAAGGGGAAGGAGAATCCATGCCCACAATAACAAAGAGACACTCACTTTTAACAGAAACTGCTCTTTCTCCTTTTTGATTTGCTGTTCCATTTCCTCATAGAGGTGTTGAATTTCTTCATCATAAGCAGCAATTTTCCTAACAAGAGATAAAAGTACAATGACTGGGTCTTAGTAGCATTTACTTCAAGTCATAGCTCACATTATGAACTGAGCTCCACACTTCTGCCTTAACTCCAACAGGACTCCAACAAATGTTCTAGTGTCAAGGAAATAGGAATTTTTGTGCAGCAAAGTTCGCTGATTAATTTTTTTTTCTCTTGTGAAAAGAAAGTTTCAACAGTTCAAAAGCTCATATAAAGCTACACATCTGATGCTTCCATACAAAGCACCAGTTTATTATGCAGTTATAAGGACTACTAAATCTTATGCATAAGGAACAGACAATACTAAGAATATCAGAGCCTAAGTTTGCCAATTAAAAGTATTTTCACTGTAATTTCATTTCTTTTTACTCTGGAACTGCATTATTCCCCACTCAAGAGCACTGAATGAGGTACTCCTATCATGTCTAAGATATGTTAGCTAGAACAGAATTCTTGAAAGACCTTCTTGAAAGCTGCCTTACTGCCTCTCTGACAGCTTTGCTGAAACAAGTTTAAAAAGCGCAGACAAGGAACAGAAATTAATGTGACTGTAGGAAAAAAGAAGTACCAACAAAGTTTACTTTTTTTCCAATAGAATTTTGCAATTAGTATGGCTGCAGTTTGATACATGAAGGATTACATTGAACAGAGGCTTTAGCTTGGGCAGAAGAAATTTAACTGTTGACAAGGAACAAGACATCTGCTTTGTTCTGCTACTATTGTATTCCACTATATTATATTTTCATCATTAATCCAGACACTGAAAAGCAAAAATCACTTTGTATCAAACTCAAGGGAAAACCGAGAAAGATTATTAGGGTCTTTATATGACATTACTGTATATTCCCCATATTCTTCCTGCCATAGATGTTCCTTGAGCAATCTGCACAATGCATCTGTTACAAGTAAAGTACATCATCTCCATGGGTATCTACATGACTAAGAGCAAGACAAAAAACACACAGTAGAAAAAAATCCCAAACATTAATTTAGTAATCAGGGTATCTATTTTTTTTTTCCTCAGTGCTCTATATTTTATATGTTTTCACTTTTTGAAGGCGTGGTTCTCTTCTCAGTTAGAGCAAAGCAAATTGGAAAGACACTTCAAAAAATTTACCTAAGATAAGAAGAATGAGCAAAACCAGAACCAAGTCTTTCCTTCCCCCTTGCAAACAACAGAACATTTGACACTTCCTGCTTGCATTTTCAGTCACAGGTAAAAAATCTGAGGGGAGACACCTTTTCAGGATTTGCAGCAGCAATAAACAAATGTCAAGCTATAAGAATTTGAGGAAAACAAGGGCTGTCACTCGCACTTTTTAAAACTCTGACCAGGTGAGAAAAGCAGCCCACGCAAGGGCCTCTTCATTTGACTGCAAAACTTCAAATAGAGAGTGCCAGAAAATCCAGAAGCCCTTTTTTGCTGCCTGACTCCCCTTATAGTGTAAAGACAGGTTGTGTTCTGATCTTAAATTTTATTTTCTTCAAAATATAAAAATGCTTCATAAGAAATTAGCACTCGTCAGTGGAATAACATTAACAGAAATTCATAAAGAAATAAAAATTACTAAGAAAGGTGTGGCAGAGATGCTAAGATCATATACCTACTGTATTTGTGCAGTACAATGTCACTTTGACCAGGGCTAGATTGACTATGTACTGAAAAACCCAGTAACTTTGCACAGGCAGAACACATTGCACAGCAGTCAGTGTTTCCATGGGAATCATAAAGATTTTCTTTGCTTCTGTGTGACAGGGAGAATAACTTTAGTCCCCTATCATTAAGCTGCTGATTTAGTTATTTCTTTCCTCTTATGTGTTTGGAAGCAAAGGATATGGCAGCATCATCAAGACTACATCCAGGAGGCACTGCTGGATGTAGGAATCTTTTTTGTTGGTCTGGCATATGAGCACATGCCATTTCTGCAGGCTGAATACTCCCCAAGCATTTTATTCGTGGCTTACCATTCTTAACTCTGATCAAATTAAACAGAAAGGGAAAATAATATCCTGTTATAATCAAAAGTGTAACACAATAATAAGTAACATAACTAACTAGCAGCAGAAAAAATAATCCAATACTTTAGCTGGCAAATATTCCCCACATGTAATCAGGGGAAAATACCTGAAGCCATAACGGTATATCATTGTTATGTGAAAAATGCAGCAAGTTTTGATTGAAATCTGTATTCCCTGGAATCATCCCATCTAGTTTTACTTAACACATTATTGTGTAGCTTCAGTAATACTTGATAATGTGATCTTTTTCCAATAATGCTGTGGAACAAACAGATGGAGTCAAGAGGAGATGGAATGTAACTTGAGTTCACTAAGTTCAGATGAGAGTTCAGGTTCAACAGACTCACAAGGGTTTGGTTTCTGCTTGTTCATGCAGCTGAAATGTGAATTGTTCTTTCTCTTTAAAAAAACCCAGTGATTTGCGCACACTGTGCACTAATGTTCTGAGATGCTGATTCTCCTCTTCCACAAAGATGGACTCTGACACTGTCCCATTGCTAAGCCCATGAGAAGACGGTTCATCCTTCCACTTCCCCTTTATACTTTTGTTTATCTTCTCAGTTTAGAACTGGTTTGAAACACAGGCCACGTTTATACTAGGCTTTTCTTTCAAATGCAAAGCACAGCAGCAGACAGAGCTAACGGCAGTTGAAGATTTTATCTGTTATAAGAAAAAGCTCTTTCTCATCTCTTTTAAGCTCACTTCCTATCAGTCTTACTAAATGCCCCTTGATTCTACTGCCAGGGATTTGAACAATAACAAGGTCTGTCATATCCCACTCCAGCTTTAGCCTCCTTATTCAAGAGATCCGACCTTTTAAAAATAGCTCTCTCAGAATAGCTGTTCTATTCCTTTAACCATTCTCTGTACTTTTCTTTATCCCATTATATTCTTCTTGTGTTGCAGAGACCAGAACTTCACACAGTACTAATATTCCATGCAGTGGCAAAAACATACTTTGTCATGTGCTCAGTACCCTCCCTGACAATGCACAGCAGTTTTCTGGGGTCTTGAGGCTGCCACTGCACTGCGAACTGATGATTCCAGGAAGCTCTCTGCAATGACCCGAAGTGCTTTCTCTGGAATTATAACTGCCCATCATCTAAGCATGACTTTATTTTATCTTTCTTACAGTCATCTACTGCTTTTTTTGTTCATTTAAAACATCATCATATTATTTCAAAACCACTACTGCTAAATTTAAGAAGCCATCCAATTTTAAATTAGCACTTCAAAATAAATATGAATACCAGCAGAACTAACTTATCCTAGCAAAGAAAAATTGCACCCACAGAATTACATTCTGATTAGATTTAAAAATCACAATTTTTTTCTTTCTAGATTAGCCTGCACTGTCTCCCATGTGTGGTGTATTGAGAATATATGTTCAGCCTCACTACTGCCCAGACCTACAAACAGGACAGCATCAGCGTACTGTATGTATTGAACCAGAACAGGAGGAAATCCCCGAGTCTCTTAGATCATGGGAAGCAAGTTAAGGAATAAAAATATGCATGTGGGAAAGGTCCAGAAGAAAAGACAAAAAACAGATAGAGAAGAACGTCATAGACTGACAGCAGAGATTGTCACAGCACAAAGATCCCGGCATAAGCACAGGAAGCTTCTCAGGGCATCCAGGATAGGAAAAAAGGACCAACTTAAGACAAAAGCACAGCCTACACCCAGGAAAGGAGACAAAAGGCTGGGAGTAGACTGCCTTATTGCCTAATGACTCACGGAGGTGAGTCAGAAAGGAAAGATGAAAGATCACATTATTCATATTCACTTTACAAAGGCTATTATTGTCACCAATCAAGAACAACCCAGGAGACATTATAAGACTTCAGTAACCAGCATCCCTTATCTTCTGTGACCCCAAAGTAAATGCTTGCCAGTCTATGCAGTTAGATGCATGTTACTGCTAATAAGTACGTGGGTATTAAAAAAAATAATTTTCCCCCTTTATGTGGTCTTGTCTTGAGCTTTGCTCTTATTTGTACATGGTTTAAAAGAAAAGAAGTCATTCATCCCTACTGTTACTAAAGACAACATTACTACTCTGACTCCTTCCAGCTATTGACTACAAACAAAACAACAATCTATTTGCTGAAATGAGAGGTGTTACCAGGATCAAAGAAAAAAAAAGAAGAAATTAGCTAAAACCTGTTTTTACTACAAAAGTACAAAAATCCAATGCATTTGTAAGGTAGAGATTTCACATCAGCCAGAAAAGATAATGCTAATGCATTCTCTGTGCACCTCTGTGCTGATCACAGCTATTAAACAGAACAAATTTATTCATTCAGTTCAAAAAAAAAAAAAACACTCACAAAAATCCCAAACAAAACGACAAAACAAACCCCTCACCACATATGGCAGTTAATAATCTCTAGTCTAAAAGAGACAGCAAAAGTCTCTGTATGCTGTTTCCAACTGACTAGCTGTCTGAAGGCTAAAACCATACTTGCAGACTTGGATGAAAATGTTACTATCAATATAAACCAATCGTCTTTAATGACCATACAGGTTTAGGTCTTTTTCTTCTTCATAAGCCTTGTCACATTCTCAGAATAGCCAGGAGAGTGCTGAACAAATGAAGTAAAGGTTCAACAATATATTCTGTAAGAATCTGAAATTCAGAAGTGACACTTCACAATAAAAATACACTGGAACTTCAAATATAACCATAATTTTGCATTCTGTTTCAACTTAGCACAACAACTTTTTTTCCCCCGGGTAGCTACATATTAAAGGGTGATCTATTACTTTTTAGTTCTTACGTATTTTTATATATATGCATTTTATATCTTTGTTTATATATATATGTTTACAAATAAAACAAATACATAGTATTTACTATATTTCATAGACTTGCTTTATAGATATATATTTGTTAACTTACATTTTCACTAATATCAGTACTTTGTGCTGATTTAACATCTTAAACCTCTTACGTCTCTGGCCAGTTAATCCAGATTTATAGCTTTTCTGCACGCAGGGTTTTCAAAGCACACGGACAATTTACCAGATTTACTGGTAAATCTGACTGTCCTCTGGAATCAAACTGATTAACTAGATTGGAATTGCTTAATATTGTCTTAAAACTTCAATGCAATAATAGACATCTGCGAAAGAATTTCAGTCAACAAAATCTGTTAACTGGAAGAGAAAAGCTAATTTCATCCAGTTCTGCAAGATTCCATCCAGGTCAGAATAATTTTACCAGTACTCTCCATGACTAATAAAATATTACATAATGGGAACTCTTGTCCTCCATTCTCCACTGAAGTACCTTGTTTACTTCAGAAGTTCAAATAATAGGCAAGATAGTTGTAAAACTACACAAACAGTCTGACAAAGAGAAGTACTAACTTTTTTAGAGCGCATTCCAACTCATTCTTCTCATTATCTGCTTCTTGGAGCTGGGAGAAAATTCTGACCAAGAGCTCTTCAAAATTGGAAAGTAAATGAGGTTCATCTTTTCTTAGCTGCAACCAAAGTTGCTTCACATCACTCTCACTGAAAGTAGAGATCATAAAGGATTCATTAAGAGAGAACATTTCTCCGGCTGCAATAAATGTTCACAGCATCCTGTAGATGGAGGCTTAAGGGCAATCACTAGTCAGAATACGAAACTTCTTAAAAACAAGGGCTACTTAAAACTGTGCCAGATTTGAAAAGGATGAAGTGGATGGGAAATGATGGACATTGCCTCTGTTCAAAAAAATGCATCACAATATATGGCCATTCACGGCTGCAGATTATCACAGGAACTGCTTGTTTAGTGGGTGCCCTGCCAGACACTTCATCGGAACAGGAATGGATAAGAAAGGAGACAGATGAGACATAATGTGCCATCCCATCACTTCTATTAGAAGTAAAGAGGTTCTCATGAATCTATGGTGAAGGGGGCACTACAAAAGCTAATCAAAACCACTTCCTCATAAGTTACTTAGACATGTTAAGAAATTGTTTTTGTACTGACGACTTTCATTTTCAACACATTTTGATTCTACCGTGAGTCTGCTACAAAAATCAGAATAAAACATCTTGACATTCCAATTAAAAGATTTACCAAGATAATGTTTTGTTTCCAAATATGTTCAGCAGACACTGAAAAAAAGATGTTCTACTGTGAATGACAGTAAGTCTTCTAATACTTTGCCAATATTCTCCTGAACAACTTTTTTGTTTGTTTATTCTTGACTCTCTTTCATGTGCATTGTGAGCCTGAATCTAGCCAGCAAAGAGTGCTATATTTAAAGGACAAATCCAGGATAAGGATAGAAAAAGTGGGTGATGAAAATCTCTTCAAAATGAAAGCCTTTCAGGATGACTGACAACCAACTGTTACCCGTAACAGGCAATCAGGTGAAGAGAAGGACTGAGGAGCACTTTAATTTCATGGTAAGAATCACTGATGTATTTCTTAAATATTCCTACCATCTGTGCAGATTCTCTCCCATTTTTGCTCCATGCTTTTTTTTGTTCTAGAACATTCCTTGTGATTGAACAAAGAATGTCAGGCCTACACACAAAAAAATCCTAGTGCAGGTTTTACGTTCCATGTTTCGGAGTGAGCCATCCTGGCCCTGGAAGAGATAGTGTTATCAGAACAATCAAAACATGCAATTATGCATGAAGGGGAGAAAAGGCAGAAAAACAAGATAAAACCTCCTTTCCTGTGGTTAACTGGTATACTTCAAACACAGGCCTTGCCAAAAAAAAAAAGCAGTCATCATGCATTGTTTGATTGAAAATCAGTGGCATCTGTGGATTATATGCTAATTATGTTCAAAACCCATGACACATAAAATGGCATATCTTTCATATGGCAGAAAAACAAGTTTCATATGCTTGGAGTACAATAGTTTTGCTCTTGGAAATTTTGGTTAAATTGTACTTTATCTGACAATCAAGAAAATTAGGTTTTTTTAAGAATCAGCGTGTTACTGAGCAGTCTTGGTTCTCCTTATTTACCTTGGATTCAATTAAAATCAAACCCATAGATTAATTACAAAAAAATCATATGACTGATTACTATTGCTGCAAAGACTCACTCATTCAAAACCTTTTTAGCTCCAAGCCGATCCATCAGATTGGAGAACTGGAATTCTTCATCCTCATCATCACCCATGGTCTCTCTGCATATAACTGGGCAGGCTGTTTCACCTTCTGATTGCTGCATCATGTCATTTTTCAAAGCAATCTGCTCCAAAAGAAATTGGCCTAAGAATTAGAAATTGCACAGATTAGCATTTTCAGAACTCACCTATAAGAAGCAATGTAATGCTAAACATACTAAAGATCAAATTTTACAGTAAGTATAATTTGTGAGGGAAACACCTACACTTTTTTACAGGCAGAGTATAATGAAACAACAAAAGGATAAGGCACAGCAAGAGGATTTCTTGAGTTCTGCGTCTGACTTATGCCCAGTTTAATGCCTAACCTCCAGTAAATAACTCACCTCAAAATTCACGAACCTAATGAAATAATTCGTATCTCCATACAAAAAAAAGAGACATAAATTGTAGTAACAAGCACTTCATAAATTCGTGGCCTCATTTCTTGATATGTTTAAATAGATGTTTAGAATCTAAAATAACCATAGTGTCGGTACTGATAAAATGTACATTAAATAAAATTTAACATTCTTTTTGATGCATGACAAAAGGCACACTTCAAATTCCTATATGAATTGCATACAGAAAGCTACATTTTATTAACAGTAGTTGTACAGTAAGGATGCAGAAGTGAAATTGCCACATGAATAATCAATACACTTGTGCTCGGTTGAGGCAGACCAGATACATTCCATCAAGTTCTAAATATGCCAGCTATTTTATTTGAATATTTGCAAGTCAGAATTTTTAAGGAATCTAGGCAAAAGGGGTATGCAGATGGTTTTTTGTTATATTCTAAACACCAGTACAGAAGTTACCATAGATACAAAGAAACAGAAATACTGGTGTGGTTTTATGGTCTTACTAATTCCATGTTGCATTTTTTCTCATAGCACCCAGCAGAGAATGTTGACAACAGAATAGAACATGTTGCAAAGAAAGGCTACAGTAAATTTCAGCTTTATCACCATTTACAAATATGAACAGGATTCTCCTATAATAATTGGTGCAGTGCAAGTTTTATCCAGACACTACTCTGCTTTCTCCACTCTCTAGCTTTCTATAGCAGCCTATATCTAGTACAGCTTCTGCTTCTACTAGGAACACCAACATCATCACCTAGCCAAATGTATGACTACCTAGCCTGGAAAATACCTGTGAATGCTTAATAGAAGGTTAAAATGTAGCATGCTTTACATCGTCTATCCTTAGGTCTTTTGTGAATCCTGTACATAGGTGCTGCGTCCATGTCCTTTGTGCGCTCGTGCGTGTGTATGTGTGGGTGTCTCTGGGACACATGTTTAACTTCACTGCCAGTTGAACCCACAAACAGGACAGAGCAGTGGCCACATCCACCTTGTTCTCTGGACTGGGCTCCAGCAGTTGAGCAGCAGCAATCTCCAGGATCTGGAGCTGCTGGAGACGGGAGCCACTTACAACCTCACTTAATACTTCACAGTTTTCGTTTTGTAGGGAATACTTATGAAAATAATCTTCAGTTAACCTAAGAAATAGATATAATTTACTTGCGAAAATTAAAGCAGTAATACATTATTTCATTTTTAAATAATGGCAATTTTCAGATTAAACCATACTCTATTAAGATACTTGATCTAGCTCTACAATGGAAGAGGTGGGACATAAGAGAATTAAGATTCCAAACAACTGGTGATTTGAAAGCAAAAATGAAGGTCCTATTTCCTGGACCTAACAAATATATATATATAAAAATATAAATTATATATAATTATATAATATTTAACTATATATTATATAAATACTATAAATAAATAGTATAAATACATAGTATTTACACTGAGATTTAATGTTTCAATTCACACACAGAAGACATTCCATTTTCTAGAGAAAATGCTAAAATTTAAGCATAACATTGATTTTGCATAAACAATTGAACACAGTCTCCCTAACATTGTCATCTTATCTGGAATGTCACAGCTGGGGAGAAAACAACCCTGTGAGAAACACAGAGAACATGACAGTAAGAGTGCTGTTGCAAAACAGGCAATTAATAAGAACTTATCAGTTCCTATTATGCAGTAATAAGTACCTCATCCTATTTTGTTTTGAAATAAATTAACATTACTTGAAGAATTAATTTGTTGTAGAAAGCATTTCCACAGCTGTAAAGACAGTGCTAATAACACATTTTTAACATTGTCTTACATTAATCTTAGAGATAATCTTAATTATCTTTCAGGTCTTATGACCTGATAGAAATAAAACACAAGATTTCCCCCCTCCCCGCTCTCCCATCAAGGTAAACCTTCAAAAAAATTGCACATAGATCTACTCCACAGCTTAAAACAGGTGCAATTCAGATGATTACATTGTTCGTCTCATATTATGTCATGGCTTGCCATTTTACACGAGAGAAAGACCCTAGAGCCCTTTGTTTATTTATTCACACTATCTGACCACTTCTTCATCTGCTACATATATTTGCTGTATCTAGGGAAGAGTTTGGCTCCCTGTGTGTAGGTGTACTGTTAAGACAAAATGCTCCTTTACTGATGTGAAGAGTACCGAACATGAATAAAGCTCAATACAGCTCCAAATAAATAAAAGCTGAATAAAGCTCCAAAACTCACTGAGTCCTGTGATGAACTCCTTTGGGGTAAGTGAGCCATTGCCATCAGCATCCAATGTAACAAAAACTTTTTCAAGCTCTTCCAGGCTAAGAGGTAACTCGGGATGCAGTCTCTGAAATGATAAAACATACAGCAACTTCATTTGTTACTACAGAATAAGAGGAAGACCAGATTCTACAGAACATCCATAATACAGAAGGATAGGTCCTTTGTTTCCCAGAGTGAAAATCCAAACACGTTACAGAGTAAAACAAGATCAACTGAGGGACATTTGCTTTAATTAACTTCTTTACTTGCCTCTCTGAATCCATTATGACAAAGCAGTGAGAACAAGCTCTCTGTCATACAAATTCCAATCACACAGGGAAGAGGAAGAACTTAAGGTGCAGACTCAGCATCCTGGTGAAATGCCTTGATTATCAAGCTACTGGACAAACTTGGCAGCAGAACTGTATGCCTAGTTTCTTCCACATCATGAGGTCAAGCAAGAGACTCTCCAGATGACAACATTATAGAGGATATACTGTCCTAACTAAAGCTGCTTCAAAACATATAATTTTGAAAATAACTACATAAAAAAAAAATAAAACAAAGCTAAGAAAGCTGCACGGTCCAAAGACCAAGGACCTTCTGATCCTGTAACAAGTTAAATGTAGTTTACGACTGCCTACTTCTGAAATGCAGCATGCTTACACGAAAGAAGACATAACTTTATGAAATCATCTCCACAAAATTACATTTTTTTCCTGTTAATCTCAAGACAGGCATAAAAGAAAAAATCTGTAAAACTGATCCTAATGGGTTTACACCAATTCTTTTGACAGTGTAGACAGATTCCCAGAAATAGGAGGAACTGGAATGGCAAACAACTACAACAGCAAGGATTTCCAATGGGAGACAGCAATAGGAAGATTAAAACACCAGCTTGAAAAGCAGTATAAATACACACCAGTGAAGTCCTCTGCTTTATTAGTTAACCTTTAAATCCTCTCCCCGTCTCGAACTGCTGTTGTATACAAAACATACTAAAATTGCAAGCTACTCAGTTGATAAAGTGCATCAGATTGAAACTGCTGAACTGTTCCACTGTGGGGAAAGGGATTTAGGGCCAAAGAAAGTTTTTCCTTCGATCCAGGTACAATAGAAATGACTATTCAATATACTGAGCCATGTAAGAATTGGCTGAGTGCATTAACCAGGATTTCCCTGGCTGCAATGAAGGCTGTAATAGACTGGCTGAGCTGAAGGAAGAACAGTAAAAGGAATTCCAAGGTGGTCTTGAGAAATGAAATCAACAGTTTCTAAAGCACAGAACTATCTGGAGCAGTCATAAAGGGATTTCTGAGCAGGATTAATTGTGCATTGCTGCCTGCTTCCAAAAAGAACAAAGAAAACTTACTTCATCAGCAATAAATCTGGTCACTAGTTTCTTACTTAAACACAGCCATCTTCCCAAAGCTTTGGATTTTAATCTCTTAGCTCTGAAGGAGAACTTTCAAAAATGAGCTTCTGTTGTAAAAGTCTTACAGACTACACTGCACTTAAGAGGCAGGACCCGCTTCAGAAAAATTAGTCTTTTTACACTTAGAAAAAACAGAAGCTGTACTCCTACTGCCAGGTCTTTGGGACCTGCTGGAAAATCACTTCTTGAGAGCTGGTTGTCCTTGTCTGACCATGCCATCAACACAGACCCACTTGCTATTCCAGTACAATGGCTTATGGGTCTTGCTGCAAACCTGACTGACAAATACATGCTTCTCCAAATACAGCTGGAGTGCACTAATGCAGCATTCAAATTCTGATGTGAATTACACTGATTTTACAATAGAAAACGCCACAATTACTTCTACTTTCTTGGGAAAGTATATGAAAATAGGAGATTTTAGGAATGCTCCATTAAATTCTCTGTGGATAATTTACAGACTTTGATGAATTAGGCCACACTTACCATTGTTACTAAGATTAAGTCAATGTTTTCCCAACCCCTTGTTTTTATTCTTAATAAAATAATTAAATTTTTTTGTTGTTAGGAAAAGAAAATGTTATTGGTCTCATAATTGTGTTTTTGTTTATTTGCTCATTTCAGGCTTATTGTAAAATCCTTTAAATATGAGGTTTTTGAAAATTTTAAAAGGAAAAAAAAAATAAAACATTCAGAGATATCACTGGAGCTTCAAAAGAAACTATCTGCATCGCCACCAAATGTGCTCTGTGCTTTCATGACATCTATGTTTAATTTTCTGAAAATATCAAGCTTTTACTCTGCTAAATAAAAAGACAGAGGTCAAGCAGCTAAGAGCAAGATCTGAACTCAGTTCTGCTATACACACTTTACAACACTAATTCTCTTTATTCATTAAAACCTCAAGGCCCAAAGGACGAAGCTGTGGTTTCAAGTCTCAGGTAAAATATGCTTTCTTGCAATTTCAGAAAACCTCATGTTTGTTTGAAGGTTAAGTACATCTGTTATTTTGAAATGGAATGAAAAAATTTTTTAAAAAATCAGTATTAACACACTCTCACAATAAACAGCATGATATAATAAGGGAGAAGTATATCTTTAGTATAATTACCGTATTATAGACACACCAGAAAACTTTGCAAAATTTGTTCCATTGAACTTAATTGGATATCAGATACTCAGCACTGTTGAAAATCACACTTGTATCACATGACTAAAGACTGAAAAGCTTAATGTTAGCATCCTATATTTGAAGCAAAGCTTCATTAATGATAAGCAGTACAGAACTACCTAACAGCACAATGCAAATGTAATCTGCAATTAGCACCTTTTAAAGAAAAAATTGATTTACTTTATTGATTTATGTCTTTGCTATAGGGAGATAAGCTCGTGAAAAGTACAAGAAATAAAAGCAAGTATAAAGAAACACCATCTCAAGTGTCCTGAGCACCTTTATTTTTGCATTTAAATGAACTTACATACACTTACATACATACCGAAGTTGTCAGACATAGTAAACAAGTACTCATGATGAAATAGAAGAAATGTACTTTATCTGTTTTTTGCAACCCTTTTTCTACTGCATCTTTAGAACCTGAAGTATAAACTTATCAGCACTCTAAGCATAAAATCTAGAATCAAACAATTTTACGTTCTTTGTGAAAACAGGCATTAAAACTTTTTATACACATATATGGGTTTTCCATTAGATGAAAATATACGCCATTCAGTTTTTGGAAAGACAATAAAATTATAATCTATTAAATTCTCTGTGGGTCTGGTTTTACCAAAAATTACCACTGGCAATACATTTGTTTGTGTTCAGTTACTTCAACGAGATAATGTAGATTTGTAAAGCCTACAGCACAGCAAGAATCTGCACCCCTTTCTTTTTTCGCCTTTGGATAATTAACAAAGGTCATCTGAAAACTCAGCAACACAAAACCACAGAAACCACAGAAACCTCTTGAGAGCTAGTAAACGGAGCAGTTTACTTAGATTTTTGCCTTTTTTTTTTTAGGCTTTTACTCTTCCAACGTAGGTAGTTAAAATTGTTTCCTATATACAGACACATCTTTGTTTCTGAGGACATGGAAGGTTTCTAAATTTTACACTACATGCTTTCTTTAATAGTTGTTTGCAATTAATTAATTTTGCTCCCACTCCCCAATTCTATTTCATCCATAAGTACTGAAGTAGAAATGGATTAACACAATTAAATTATGATTTGCATGTCATGTGTGAGTATATACCTGTTTTCTGCCACATACTGGTTCAAATCATCTTATCAGTTCTTCAATATGCACCCAATAACATTTTCAAAAGATTTTGTTATATATAGTTGCTTTTTTTGTCAACATTTTCAGCAAATCTGATTTTGGGCCTTCAAACAAATTAAACACAAATAGGTAAGATTACTGTGAATACTGAATAATGCTAAAAATACTGTTCCTCTATAATTCAGGCATTATGTAAGACTACAAATACATTATTTTAAATTCTATATATCTGTTTAAAGTTATGAGGAGGATGCTAACACTTAACTCTAAATTAATCCACCTCAACTCATTAAGGGCATTAGGAGCTTCTCTCATTGTGCATTTCACATAACCGATTTTGTTTTACCTGCATGTCTTGACAAGTGACGAAGCCTTTGCCTTCCAGATCACAAATCTGAAAGAACTCTTGTGCTTTCCCCAAGACAGTTACTTCTGGGTCTTGTTCTCCAGTTCTGCCCCTCTCTGCATCTCCTGGTGGCACAGGACTGGCACAGTCTCCTTCTATTCTGTCCATTGTCGCAATCTCAGCTCAGGAATATTTTGGGATGTTGCTATCCCATTTACTCGTAAATTCTGAACTGAATGAAACCTGTGCATGGAAGGTAAGGAAAAAAGCAAATCAGACCCTCTTAATGATGTTTTCCATTAAGCCTGTCCTTGATGGGCTGCACTGAAGTCACTGCAAATGGGATGATGAGGGAGGCAGTCTGAGGGAAGACAAAACTAGCTCCGAAATGGAATCTCACAGCAAAATCAGCCAGTTTGGCAAGAAATATGGACAATCAATCAATATGAACAAGGAAACACACGAAATATGGGTAAATGCAAAAATAATTTAAAGCTGCTACAAGTATTAAAGTATCCTTTTGACTCTCATCATCGTAACACCACATATCACAATTTGCATCTAGTGTTTTGGAACACAGTCTATATGACAGCAATAAAATTGAAGGTAATTGATGTCTGAAGGAAAATGATGGATCATGGTGTTTAAATCAACTAAGGAAAATTAAGAGAAAGATAATGTATTACGGAATTCTGAAATATTTTCTTAGATTCATCCTTATTACTTAGGGCCTTGACTTTCACCAGTGAAGGAGAACTAATTGCTAGTGAACTTGGTGCAGAGACTTCCCTGTATGATTTTAACTCGTTATCATGTGGTAAACCAAGGAGGAGACAGTCTGTTTCACTGTAGTAGTGTGTATTTGTGACAGGCTAAGAACATGCATACAGTTAGTAGCTTTCAGATGACATGCAAAAATTTGACTCATTATCTGCATCTTGAATTTGTGTTTCTGCTTTTCTAAGTAGGTCTACCTAAAGTAGCCATACATTTGTCTGATAATTTTTAACAGATTAAAGTATTTTGTAAGGCATTTAACTATTATAAAGGAATACAGCCTGTTTCTGATTCATGCACAACTTGGAACAGCTCCAACAGAGGCCAGTGAGAAATGTTTAAATCTGAAATGTACACTGTCTTCAGTGTACAGGCCTTGGCATTGAATGGATGTGAAGGTAGAATCTGAGGAAACAAGACCTTAGGCTTGTCTATGCAGTTTCTTAAGGAGAAAAGGCTCACACAGACAGAGAAATTCAGACAGAGCTGTTTTATTTTATGCTTAAGTTCAAACCTGGCAGTGTTCAAAACACAGCATCTTCCAAGAACTTCATAGATGTCACACTTAGAGCTTGCAGTGGCTTCCCATGACGAAGCAATTTCTCTGATAGCTATGGGCCAGGCAGTTGGATTTCCGATATGGCATATAAGTATAAATGCACTGTAAACAGGCCTGTAAACAGACTTCAAACCAAACTAGGACTTGGATGAGCAAACCACCCATCCCCTCTAAAACCATGCAAAAAAATCTGTAAACATAGGTACTTTTCGTCTCTCTCCCTCCTCTCTTTTACAGTCATCATCCCAGGACTGTTCCTCAAATACTCTATGAAGCTGAAACAATAATGGCTTAATAGCCAAAGAACTCAGGTGCCAAAATCCTTCCTAAAGCACAGTTACAAGCAGGAGAAGAAAAACCTCTGAGAGAAGCAAAAGCAATGGCTACATCCAATGCCATTCCGCCTTAGGAAACTCCTCCTCAGAATGGGTTTTACTTCAATTATAATGTACAGCAGTCAGGGATGCTCTGTAAACCCCAAGACCAGCTATTTAAACGAAGCCCCTGCCCCTACCTGCACCAACACACTGCACAGAGTGACCCCCAAAAGGCGTTGGAGCCTACCAGAGCACCCATGCCAGCAACCAAGGAGGCCCTGGATAATTAACAAGGCTAGAAAATGCTGTCACAGGAAATACTGGTCACACATAAGAAGGGGCTTTTGGCTAATACAGCTGCCTGAACAGCTGTACTCTTTCTCTTACGACGAAACTTTCTAGCTCAGAAAGTCTGACCAGCCTTCAGTATCTGGGAAGATACACAAAGGAAAAGATCACTCCATAACTGCCCAGTTTCTTAACGCCTTTCATGACATTTCCAATAATAGTCTTAAAAACAGTAAAAGAGATAGATGAATCTTTGCTCTCACTCTGTATAGCCATCCACAAGTGGATCAGATGGAAATGCCACAGAAAACTACATACATACTACAGTGGCGTAGTAACAGTATGGATGAGAATCAACTTTCACACTGCTTTTACTTACCTGAACTTCACTTATGTCAATACAGCTCACTCCTGGCTGACACCAGTGTATGACATAACCAAAACCAGGCCATCAGTTTCAGCTTTGCACTGACACTAAGTTAAAGGCAGGTTTAAGAACACAATAAATCAACAGGACAAATGCAGCCTAATAATGGTCTTGACAAGATCTGACACAGACTCCAAATGTATTGGAGATTTTCCCATCTCAACAACTTCTCAAAAGGCCACAACTGCAGGAACAGGCCCAGTTAATCATAGCAGTAAGTATGCTAGTGCCTGTGGTCTCTGCACAGTCTATTAGACTTAAGAAAAAGGAAAAACTGTGCAAGGAATAAATAGCCAGCTGCATGTGAAAAAACAGAAATACAAAACCAGATTAAAAACAGTGGAACAAAAAGGCACTCTATACAGTTTGATAGAGTTGTTTGCATTTAGCAAACAGTACAGTTCAGCAAACATCACCATGCTTTCTAAATACTTCCATACCACAAAACGAAATTATGTGCATCATGAGAGCCTCGCCTTCTTACAAGTTGCCCCACCTTTTAAACACACCATAAAAACTTGCTGCACAGAGAGTGTCTTCAATACAGCAGAAAATTAAATTAGAGCATATGCAAAAATTCTTATATCCTTATGGCAGCTTCTAAAGCTGGCAGAGTTCATCGTAATTCCTACAGTGTCCTGATACTTTGCAAATGCTGGTAATAACATGAAAGATTAAAACTGCAATTTGCCCCACATGACTGAATCAGCAATGTAATTGTTTCAAGGCCAGTTTTAAACAACATAGATAGTTCCATTCACTCATCTACCTCCTTCAAAAAACAAATGGTTTACAAAATCAATCCTATTAAGACCTTTGATTTCCATTCTCTAAGCTACACACTTCACTATGCAAAATAGGTCATACCACGATCTGATGCAAACAAGCATTGCTCCAAATAGTAAACAAGGATATGGGCTTTATGAGGTTTTTGTAGATTAATCATGAAGTAAATTTGGATGGGTCTGTAAAAGGCAGGTCACTGTTAATATTTTAAATGACATTTTCATCATTTCCAGTCAGGTCTACTGTAAATCACCAAACTCTAGAGGTACAGAGCAATGCTGAGTCACAGATTTCATAAGTCATGACTCGTGACAGCTCCAGTCTCCTTAACTGTGATAGTTAAAAATGTAGAGCTGTTTTATCTGCATTCATGTCTATGAGGTTTTAGGTATTAGTAAATATTTTTCTTAGCATGAGTCTATAGGTAAAAACTTTCTGCAGCACACTTGCAAACGTATCATCCACAGAAAAATGTAGCAAGCTTACTTAATACTGAGGTCACCTTGGATTTATACAAAACACTCTTATGAGAGGTAACATTTATGTTTTATGAACACTGGAAAATAAAAATTTGATTGCATACCTTTTCTACAAGAAATATATTTTCCTACAATCAAATTATCATTGCTAAAATAACCTGTAGCTGCTGTGTAGTATGTTTAGACATCAACAGGGACCTCTTCAGAACTAACTTAGTGTCAGAGTCAGTAATCTTTCAGCATTATATTGAAAAGCTCCTAAAGCTAAAATGTATCGCCACACGTATTTTATGTTAGCACAAGCCTGCTGCAAGAAGTCATTCTGTTTTGCCTTTCATTTAAACAAGTGTTCATCCAGTTAGACAGTGAACCCTGTTGAATTCTTTCAATTTAACCAGGAAAGTTTTAGTTTATTTAGTTCATTTGAGGTCAAGTGGTCTATCAAGAAAATAAAAATTTAAAAAAAGCAGGACCTACAGAGAATGACAGAGGAATGATACTGCTAAGACCAAAGAGAGCACCACACATAACCATCCTTAAGTACACAGAAGTTTGTTAGATACAGGATTGGAGAAAAATGCTCCCTTATGCACATCATACAATACACAAGAACCAGAACTCTTGTGCTGTAACCTGGCAGACAAGCTAGACATGAAAACCCACCCAGGGATAAAGAAAATAAAGCACTGAACTGCAAAAGGCTGCAAAGGCAGTGCAACTACCATCATGGAAGAGCAGACCAAACACAAATGTGCAAATAATGGCAGAGGTGGGAATTCCTTGAGAAAGATGAAGATATCAGTGGACCTCAATATTACCTTTTAGCCATTTTTAAAAGATCTTAAGAGACCATTTAACATAAAAATTCAGGCCTCACGTTTAAAACAACTCACAGAGATACAAAGTTGTGTGCTCAAGAAAATATCTGTTTTTTCTTAACTATGAGTAAGACAATTACCCTTTAAGTCTCATGGAAGCATTATAAAGCTTGACCTAACCATATGAACACCTAGACAGAACTAGATGAAAAAAATGGGACTTTCATTCCTCCGATTTTGACTTTTCAAGTAAAAACATGCAAGTCAGAAAGGCACTGAAATACATCATCAAAACCTCTTCCACACAGCCTGAATTCACTTCTGTCATGACGCACACCATCTCTCATGGTTCTCCATCTTAGGCCATAGTGCACCATGGAGTGAGTACAGGGAGTTTAACTTCAGAGGGAGAGATCTGAGGCAGGCTGCAGTTCCTATGAGGGACTGCAAGAAAATATTCTGAAAGAAATGTGTCATGAAAATAATTTCAGGGGAGTAGCAAAGGCAGACAACCAAAGGAATCCTACATCCTCTGGCCTATAAAAGGAAAAACTTCTTAGTTATGTCGAAATTACTTTCCTGTGAGTATATCTGTGTAGGTGAACCAAATTCTGTTTACAATCAGTCTTAATAAAAACTCTCCACCCAGACCTGACTAGCTTTTAAAGATTAGGGGAACCATTAGAATCACCTACTTTGATATCTGCAAGCTTATACCACAACAAGGTTTTAGGTTTCTTTAAGATTACTTCTAATTTATTTCCATTTATATTTATATTTTCCAATATAATTCAATTTATTTCAAGGTAAGGGAGGTTAGTAGAAATCAAGGAGGGAAGAGACTCAGGAGAAGATATTGTGTGTTATACATACATCACAATCTTATAAATGAGATTTCTTCTTTTCAGAAGATTACTCATTTATTAAAAACAAACCAAAACAAACTAAAACTAAACAAGAAGGAAAAAAATCCAGGTCATATATCTGAAGAAGTCTCCACAATATTAACTGTGAAACAGGAGAAAACCAGAAAATATTATTCAAGTGAAAGCATTAATGATTCCAAAACAGGCAAGCGAAGACTTTGAACACAGACCACTTAATCCCCACTTGGCATTTGTCCCTGGATGAATCCACAAATCCAAATGTTGGAAAAAACCCAAATGATGTCACTCCTGTGCACAATGATGCAGAATCCCAACTCTCTGACTGGTGAACACATGCTCATTAACCTTTTTTTCTAACATCTCCATCCAAGCAACTAGTTTTCACTGGGGCCAGCAAGAGAATTTTCTTCTCCCAAAGGCCAGTTTCCCCCACAGATGAAGAAGAAAGTTACGTGCCTGGCTGCTTGCTGGCATATATGGAAGTAGTAAGCAAAACTATTCACGTATTAAAATTCAGATGTCCAAAAGTAAACAGAGGTAAGAAAAGGAAGCAGGCAAATTCATTTATTCCCCACCCTACTCTTCGATATGAAAACATTAATGAAAAATAACTAACAGGATTTTTATTGCCTAAATTTTAGCAGTTCTTAGGGATCCATATTGAAAAGGCTGGGTGAAGTTAAATGGACCTGCTTAGTGCTGCTAGGGTCCTTCAGAAGTAAGGCTACTTTAAGTAGTTATGGTTTTAGCAGAAATGCATCTTTTCCCCTTGCTTCACTGCTCAGATACTTCCTTTTTAATGTATTTGAGAAATTAAAAGCTAAGAACTGCCTGGAAATGCAAACTACTTATAAAAGGACATTGAACTTAGGGGCAACAGTCATCACGGAAATCACTATTGCAGAATAGTCACAAGATCATCAGAGCTGTGAGAGTACCCTCTCTCTGCGTGCTTCAAGGACCCATGGTCTCCTTCTCTCCCTCCACTGGCTCTTTCTGCCTTATTCAAGGACACTAACTCCAAGAGGAACTCTTCTCTCTCCCTCTTGTTCCTTGCCTGCCTGCTGGCTGCAAGAACCTTGAGTCTGCAAGAAAGTGTTGGCCGACCTAATACCTGAGCAGGATGGTGGTGTAAGTGTGTATGTGTATCTGAGTGTGTGTTTTCCTCACAAATTCCGTCTCTCTCTCTCTCTCTAATGTACAAATAAATCGTTACTGCATACAAGACAGTTTGGCCAGTTATGTATTATGGGCTAAAACTCTGGCTAACATCTGTGGCTGCAGCAGTAGTTTTGATAAACATTTGCGTGTAAACAGGACAGATAGTTACAGAACTTGTATCAGAACTATTATAGAACTATGCAGAACTATTTTACCATTATTTTGATTTCTTTCTAAAACATAAAATGTTAGTTCAGTGATGTAAAACCTATTATTAAGAAGGAGCACCTTACAACATATGCACTACATCAACACATTTGAAGTATGGTTAAGTCAAAAGTGAAACTGACTCTGACTGCAGAGAATCATAGAATCATTTAGGTTGGAAAAGATCCGAAGACTCTGCGTGATTTATTGTGTTGCATTGTTCCAAGTACTGAAATTAAATGCAATAAACTATATTGATAACAGCATTATACTATTAAACGGTGTAACATGAAGTTCTGGTAGGATATATTCCCAATTCATATGAGCTATTCTATTTGTTGACAAATTATTTGCATTGGAAACAGACCCCCTCCCCTAAAGCAAAGGCATGGAAAAAGTTTAAGTAAAGCAGTATGTATCCCTTTTAATTGTCTTGTCTTTCAGGTTTTCCTAATGACTCACTGCTAAATGGAGCTACTTTCAGCTGGTGAAATCTGGTTGACAAGAACATCTTTAAAGTACACCATTTTCACAAAAAAAAATCTTGAAATATTCTGCCTCTTCCGAAACTCTTTGCTAAAAATATAACTTCTGAAAAAAAAATCACAACCTTTTATCTGCCTGAAAACCAGCAAAATTTTGTCTGGAAGTCTAAAATTCACTCTCTTATTTCTAGTTTTTCAAGGAACGTTATGCCTTTAACCTAATATAAAGGATTCTGACATGCAAATTAAATATTCTCTTTCAGTAAGAATTGATTTTTAATGGAAAAAATGTCAGTGGAAAATTTCAGTCTACTTTGCCACTGACATTAGTGGATCCAAGCTAATGCAGATTGCACTAGAGGACCGAGAGACATATTCCAAGTGTTTCCTTAGTTATTTGGCACTTGGTTTGCAGAACTATGTTTTTCAAAATTTTCAGAATTTCTAAAACTACAGACTTGGTCTTGGAAACCACCTTTACCTGAGTCATTGGGACAGTTTATATAGGACAAGAGCATGCTAGGGAGACACAGGAATATTTAATTTGCTAGTCCACTGTTTTTCTATTGCAAGAAGTAATGGTACAATATGAAGCTAGAAGAGTCATATTTTCCTATATGCAGAACAAGATAACCTTCCTGCTATCTGTTCAGTGTGGCTCACTTCCAAGGCCTTGGAAACACATATAAACAAATCCACTTATCTATATTTGATTAGTAGGCTTGGTGTACCTCATCCTGTTCAGTTTTACAAAAAAGCCTCGCAGTGCAAACAACTAAAAATGCATTGTTACAGATTCTTAATTGGATTTTAATTCACCACTGCTTTCAAAGAGAAATATAGCTTCCTCATTCTCTGTGAGTCAACTAGTCAAAAAGTTATTCTTGCAATTTTGTGCGATCCCTGCCTTCATTTAATGCTGATCTTTAATCAATGGAAGTTTCCTTGACACCCCTTCTAAGGGGTGAGACTAAGGAATAGGATGAGTAGTGAGGAAAAACAGGCTATTGCAATGGTAGTGCAGGTCTGGCATGGCCCTCTGGATGTCACAGGCTCTTCCAAGAGGCACATATCCAGGCTGCAGCTCAGCAGTGTGCAACTTCCCCCGGTGCAACTGGTATGGCTATGTCATCATTTCTGTCTGGCAAAATGAGGCATCAAAGCAAGGGGTAGTCTGGGGCACAACAGAATAAACCCACAATACAGAGGCACGGTAGAAGGAGAGCATGAGAAGGCAGTCAAATTAGACTAAGACATGATACACAATAAATTTGATAGTGACTAACGAGATAAATTGGACAAGATTTCCAGTAAGCTATCCTATACCTTGCTAAGCTGCAATTGTGGTGATTAAACCTACTGACTGTGGGGAAGAACTACCCCAGAAAAGGGCAATGGCAATTACATAAGAAATGCAGGCAACTGTTTATCAATTCAGACTGAAAACTCTAGGCCTGACCTGGTTAGATCGTTGTCTGGAGAGAGCTCCAAAGTCTTCAAATTCAGTTTCAGTCAGTTTCTTGACACAGACATCCTGGCGCTTCTGCAGGGATAAGTCACGGACAGAGGAATCAATTATGGTTTTGCATCAGGTTAAACTTAAACTGATTAAATCTGCTTTTTTTTTTAAGATAAGAAGTAAAATCCTAAAGATATATTACTCTCTCGTTACATTTAGAACTATATGTTCATACATACTTATACTGCATGACAGTGTATCATTTGTCAATGAACAGAAATAAGAGGAAATGAGAGATCTGTTTGAAGCAGCATATATATCCTGTGGTCTCAAGAAACCACAAGAAAAACTTGCAGAGTAACGCTCTTTAGTGCATTCATTTCTGCTACTTTCTTTACAGTGCTAGTCCATCACAAGATAAGAAGAAAAGGGCAGGGAGAGGTGTCTCACAGGGAACCAAATACTCCTCCTTCATTTCAGCAGCAGTGAACTTCAGTTTCCAAGAGCTGGCAAATCAGGGTTCTGCAAACTATTATGGCCCTAAATCTCATCTGCTACTTAATCCATTCACAGAAATATATCTGCTCTTTGTACTTGAGACATCAACTTTTGATTTCTTTTCTTGAGGTCATAAAAGACGACAATTTAGTATAAAGAATATTGAAATTCAGTTTTCGGTCTTTTGGGTGTAACAGCTCCCTTTTGAGTTGAACAGTACTGAAGTTCATAATAATAAACTTGGGGACCAGATAGCTGAGTACTTAGAACATCCCACAACCAACCAATAAACTTTTATTCATGCATCAGAATAATTCACATATTCTAAAAAGAAAAGTGAAACTAGCTTGAAAACTATTGTTGAAAACCAATATGAAACTAGAAGAGTCATATTTTCCTTGCAACTAAGTAAATTCCAACTCAGAAAATAGAAGAGCATGTTAAATTAGTCAAAGTTTCCAGAGGGATTTCACCATTCTCACAATTGTGACACTACCCACTTTTCACTACAGTCATAATTTTATGCAGTCATAATCTGTTCTACTGCTGTATATTAAGAAATCTATTATCCTGGTAGCAACAAGTTTCTTCTGTAACTGTCATTTAGAGTCATCATAAGCCTTCAGTATCAAGAAAGACAGAAAACTAAATCAGGTACCACACAAGTAACTACAGCAGTGTAAGACTGACACCAAACTATTGCAGGGGGACACAGGAATCATTTTTACGACCATCAGGAACAGCACTGCCTTCATCTTCACCAAGCATTTGGTGGGCCTGAAAGCAGTCAGCAGCCACAAACTCAAGTATCTTCCCTGTATCTGGGAAGTGAAAACCAGCAGGGCAGCTCCTGAAGTAACCAGACCATGAAGGGATTTCTCTGTGACAGAGACTGTCAGCCTCAGCACGAAGTTACATAAGGCACACAGAACTGCAAACACAACGACCATCAGTCAACAGCACTTCTAGGCACCACCTTTACGAAACATTCCCTGTGTGGGAGGAGTCACGACAGCTCGCACCCTCCGCACTCAGCTGTCGCTCCCCACGCCAGCCTTCGCCCTCCGTCGGTGCCAGTGCTGCTCCGAGGAGGGAGCACGGCAGAGTTGGATGCGGCGCCGCGCGGGCGTTCGCGCCGGCAGCAGGCGATGCGGGGGCAGCACCAGCCTGTTCGAGAGCCACCCCGGCTCATGCAGATACCTTCCCTGCTGCCTTCCAGCCTGAGAGCGAGCTGAGGGAGAGTTAAGGGCAGGGCCTGGGCAGCGCCCAGTGCCCCCTAGGCTCTCCGTGTCCGACCCTCAGCTCCTGCCACCCTCCCGAGCAGCCCCAGCTCTGCTGCGCTCCCGGGGGCGGCAGTGTGACAGGACGTGTCCCGTGCCGGCTGCTCTGAGCCTGCCCAGCCCCTGCCCAGCCCCGCCGGGGCAATGTGCCCTTGCAGACACCCCCAGTAGGAAGCGCAGCTTGCGACAGAGCTCGGCACTCTTGGGACACGAGCGCTCTGCAGAGGAGGGTGAAACAGCAGCCGCAGGTGCCTTCCCGGCGGCAGCTTCGCCGACAGAACGATCCGGCTGTGCACGAACCCTCTCCGTGTTCCTGCCCCGACTCCTCTGTCCCGCGGTGCCGCCCCCAGACTCACCTGCCGCCGCCTCCCGAAGGCGCCCGCCCGATGCGCTGGACGGGCCGGCTCTCCCCGGGCTGGAAGTGAGACCGCGGAAAGACTGAAACCACTTTCCTAACTTTGTTTTGAGCACGGGTGACATAACTGGGCGAGGCGGGCTGCGCCCCGGAGGCGGGCCGGCCGTCCCGGCCTTTCCCCCTCCCTCCTCCCTACCTCCACCTTACCTGCCGCCAGAGCATGGTTGCCCCGCCCGGCCTCACCTTGGGCGAGAGAAACTCGCCCTCGGTGAGACCAGAGGGTCAGAGTAAGTTGAGGAGGCTCAGTCTTCCCTGGTCCCTCTTGCAGTCAGGACTAAATGCACGACAGCTCTCCAGGGTAAGGGTGTGGGTAACCTAAACGGCACAGGGCAGGAGAGTTTGGAAGGGCTCAAGAACGCTTATCGACAGCAAGAACTTAAGGTGGTGACCAGTCCAAATGGACCAACTAGGATCTTCCCCATCTTGTCATCTCAGGCTGTCTGAGTTCTACGCACAGAAGGTGGTGACAGGAGACAGAATTGGTTCACGTTCGATTCGAAGATTTCACCTAGCCCAAAGTATATTTTGAAAAGTATCTGCTTCTCGGATCAGGTTTTCTGAGTAGTCCCCCCCAGAAAAAACCTCAGCTTCGTATGATGAGAACATCACTGTACCATCCAACTGCAAAATAGTTCTTAGGGCACAGTGTCTGAGGAAGGCTTCACCTGCTTCTTCTTGATCAGGTGATTTGGTTGCAGACATATCTATGACCTCAACTGCAGTGGTCTGTTCTTGGGTCCTTACCCACATTCTCCACAGGTTCAATAACTGTCCCAAAGTAAAGCTCCACGCACCCAAGGCACTCCTTTTCACAATAAACAAGAGCTTCTACTTGCCTTCCCAACCTATCTTTCCTGAACAGCCTGTAATCCTTCAGGCTTATCTCCTTAAAGTAAGCTACAACACCAGAGCATTGGTAAAAAAGCAAATCTTGCAGCTATAAAGGCAAATGTGAAGGCAACCTGCAGGTGGTCTGCCAAATACAGGCACATATGTATGCCTGGTAAAACTACTTACAAAGCACTACAAGCAGTCATTTAAAGCAGTTATTAAACATCGAGCTGATTATGTGAGTTTAACTAGGATAGCTTCTGCAATAGGAAATGTTTCTTCACATATTATTATGATTCTTAGACTGTAGACTTGTACAAGTTTCCACAAGGGTAGCTTGAGTGCGGATTTACAGTACGTTAAAGTGCCACTAGACAGTTACTGCTCACATTCATGCTCAGTAAAAAAAGTAAATATTTGAAAGTTGCTTACCACAGCAGCTGCCTTATATGTACTGTGGGCTAAAATAGGCATACAGGTAGTTATCATGAAATCATCTGCATGTTGAATAGCTATAATACTGTGCACATACTGACTTGACTCAGCCTAATTTTTATATTTAACCTTTTGCTATGTGAGTTAAATAGCAGGTAAAAGATGGAATTTCATTTCTTTTAAATGTGTGGTCAATCTTACAAGATTCTTTCAGAGAAATGAAAGCACACTGTCAGCCACAAGGTACTAGACATAATTCAGAAGCTTGTGGAGAAACTGAAGACAGCATATAGAAAGTTTCATAACAGCAGAGGAAAAAAGCATGGGGAAAAAAAGCTCGCTGAAGTAGCATTTGCACACTTAGTGGTAGCATTACTGTATTAAGGCCCCAGGGAACATATCTTAAAACTGAGGATTGCTTAGGTATCTTGTTGCAACAACTAATTCAATTTTCTTCCTTACCATTTAGTATGAGGCAGTTTGGACTTTCAAGTTTCTGTAAGAAAGTTTTGGGGTCTACTAAGCAATAGTAGAAGAGCAGCCAGTAAAGTTTTCTAGCTCTTGTCTAGAAAGCTAATGCAGTTTTTACATATATCTGTGAATACTTTGGAGTATAGTCTTACAGAGCCAGCTAGAAATAGGCTACTGCTCTCTGTTTTCATTCTCTCTCATAGCAGAAAGTCATGGATTCTATTGCATTCCTGTACTGCTGTGATTTCATTCAGCAGTTTCTGATCATATACCTTCATATGAACTCCATTTCATAGCTGATGATGGCAGAGAGAGACAGCCTGATAGACTTCACCAGCCAGTTTGTTCTTCACGAATAGCCAGAATCAAATCCATTGCCATAGGTCTCTCCTGAAGTAAGTGGATTGAAAAGCAGTAAACTCATCTCCTGTGATGTCAGAGACTATGGCGGTAACTGCAAAGGGAAAAAACAGCCCAAGAATAAAGGTGCATAGGCATGAATCTACTTCTTAACACAGGCCTAAATTACAGCGCTAAATGGAATCCTTTGAAGAATTAAACCCTTTTATATGGGTTCAGAATAGTCTTCTATAAAATCTAGGCATAAAGTCACTTGATTTTCTTCAAGGACTACAAGCAGGAGATTTTGGAAAAACACTGGGGTGCAAAACATATTGTCTGGAGCTAGGATCCTTCTGACTGCCATGTTTAATGTACAATGAGTTAGAAACTGGATGACAGTTTCTACCACTGGGTTATACAAATGCCAGAACTACAAACAGAAGCATGTGGTAGGCAGAAGACAGCTTGCAAGCACTTAAGTTAGGAAATGCCAAGTGCAATATAAAAATAAAACCACCACCCTTTAAATAAAACAGGCTTTTTTCACAGTTTATTTAAGGTGATGTGTGTTTATTTCAGTCTGGAAAGCCATCATACTGCTGGGATGCAAGGGGTCATTTCCTTCTGCATTTAGGCTGTTAGAGGCCTATTTTGTCTTTCCACACTAATGCAGCTTTTAATTGCCTATGAAATTGCACCACCCTGAGGGAACTTCATAGTAACATTCAAAATCGTGCTTTCCTTCTTTATGCTCAAGGACCAGAGGAAAAGCTAAAGAAACTGGAGCCATATGTTTATGAAATTTACAGATTTACAGTAAATTTTACCAGAAATTTACATTAAAATGCAAATTGTATTAAGTGACAGATAGGAAACTAGACATCTTCCATCTTTTCCAGCTCTGAAGTCATCTCACTTGCTAGAGTAAAGGAAATACATGTTGACTTCACGCTCATGTCACCTACAGTGCAGTATGATTGTGCTACATTGCAAAAACAAAAAAAAAAAAGGCAAGGCTTTTCTAAAAATCAGGGTTTAATTATGGAGTTAATCTGGCTGTCATCTATTCCAACCATTTCTCATAGCAGAGTCAGCTAGAAGCAGGTTGTCCAGGGCCTTGTCCAACTGGATTTTGAAAATCTCCAAAGATGGAGACTCCACAACCTCAATGGGCAACCTGTTCTAGTGCTTGGCCATGTAACAGTAAAAACATTGCTATGTTATATTTAGGTGGAATTTCCTGTATTTTAATTTGTGCCCATTGCCTCTTGTCCTTTCACTTTGCAGTACTAAGAAGAGACTAGCTTTGTCTTCTTTATATCCTCCAACCAAGTATTTATATACTCATAAAATTACTCCACAAGCCTTCTTTTCTTGAGGCTAAACAGTCATGGTTCTCTCAGTCTCTCCTCAGATGTTTCAATTTCTTAATCATTTTAGTGGCGGTTCTCTGGATTCACTCAAATACATCCATGTCTCATACTGGGAAACCCAGAACTGCATAAAGCAGTCCAGATGTGGTCAAGTACTGAGTGGAAGGGAAGAATCATATTCCTCAAACCTGCCAGAAACACTCCTTCGCATTGCAAGTTGCCTTGCAATGACACTGGCCAGCTCCCTCCCTCCCTTCTCAGGGATGCATCCCATCAAGTTCCATAGACTTAGAATCATAGAATATCTCAAGTTGGAAGGGACCCATAAGGATCATCAAGTCCAAATCCCTGCTCCCCACAGGACTACCTAAAACTAAACCATACAATTAAGAGCATCATCCAGGTGCTCCTTGAACTCTGACAGGCTCAGTGCCATGAGCAGTTCCTTTGGGAACTGTTTTAGTGACCAACCACCTTCTCAATGAAGAACCTTTTCCTAATGTTTAATCTGAACTTACCCTGGTGCATTTTCATTGCATTTCCTCATTTCTGGTCACCAGAGAGTAGATCAGCTCCTCCCCCTCCACAGCTTGCATTCAGGAAGCTGGTGAGGTTACCTCTCAGCCTTCTCTTCTCTGAGCTGAACAAACCAAGGTGACCTCAGCCAATTCCTCCTAAGTCTTGCCTTTGAGACCTTTCACCATCTTGCCCACCCTTCTCTGGACATGCTCCAATAGCTTTATACCCTCCTTATATTGTGGTGCCCAAAACTGCACACAGGACTCAAGATGAGGCCGTACCAGAACACAGCAGAGCAGGACAATCACCTCCCTCAGCTGGCTGCCGATGCTGTGCCTGATGCCCAGGACACAGCTGGCCCTCCTGGCTGCCAGTACCCGCTGTTGGCTCATATTTGACTTGCCAGGGTCCCCCAGGTCCCTTTCCACAATGCTGCTCCCCAGTCTCTCATTACTCAATTTGTATGAATAACCAGGATTACTGCGTCCCAGATGGAGAATCCAGCCCTTGGTCTAGATAATTTTGGTACAGTTGGTGATTTCCCAGATTTCCAGTCCACCCAGATCTCTCTGTAGGGCCTCTTTATCCTCAAGGGAGTCCACAGCTCCTTCTAGTTTAGTATAACTGACAAACTTTCCCCTTGTGAACCTGTACTGACTATAATCAATGACTGCATTGTCTCTCGGAATAACCTTCTCCATAATTTTACCAGGCAGTAAAGTGAGACTGGCAGGCCTGTAATTACCAGGGTCTTCCTGCTTGCCCTTTTTGAAATATTTGCCAGCTTCCAACTGACTGGGACCTCTCCAGACTCCCAAGACCACTGAAAAATAATGCAGAGGGGGCCTCCAATGACATTGGCCAGCTCCTTCAGTATCCTTGGACAAATCCCATCAGGCCCCGTAGATTTATGTGCATTCAGATGGAACAGCCACTCTTGAATAAGTTCAGGGGCAGCTGAGAGTTTTATCATCCCCTCAGTCATGGTCTTCCAACACAGGGCTCCTGGGGTCCCAGGGCCCATCATTGGTGTTAAAAGACAGAGACAAAGAAGGCATTAAATGCCTCTGCTTTGTCTAGGTCCTTATTTGCGAGGCAACTGACCCTGTCAACCAACAGACCAGTGTTATCTCTGATTCTGCTTTTGCCAGCTTGAACTCTAGTCAAGGTTTGACTGCATGAATTTTCTCCCTGCAGTGCCAAACTGTGACACTCCTGTGTCACCTGTTCTTGCTTCCAGTGCCCATACGCTTTCCTTTAGCCTAAATTCTGTAAGGCAATTCTGAAAGACAGCAGCCAAGGCAGTTGTCTGCCCTGCTCGCTCTACTTCCCTTACTTTGGAATTCCCTGCTCCTATGCTCTTAAAGAGATGCCTCTTAAAAAGTGATCAGCATTCTTGGACCCCAATACTTTAAAAAGCAGATTCCCAGGGGTCCATACTAACTAGCTCCTTCAACAGCCCAAAGTCTGCTCTTCCCATACCCAGGGCCAAAGTTTTGCTGGCGTTTTTTCTCCTATCGCCAATGATTTGAAACTCAGCTACTTCGTGGTCACTGTGATCAAGACAGCCACCAATCACCACTTCACCCCTGAAACCCTCACTGTTCACAAACAGCAAAGCTAGGAGGGCTCCTAGTGATTTCCCTTAGTACCAAAAAGTTATCTTCAATGTGCTTCAGCAATTTCCTGGACCTGTTTGTGTTCACTGTATGATATTAACCAGCTGATGTCTGGGGAAGTTAAAATCACCCAAAAGGAGAAGAGCAGCTGATCTAGAGATATCCCTCAATTCCTTGTTGAATAATTCATCATTGTTGCTGTCCTGGCTGGGTGGTCAATAGTAGATTCCCACAACGATATTTGCTTTAGTTGCTTTCCCCTTTATCCTTACCCAGAGGCCACCAACCATGCCATCACCAACCATGAGCACTGCACAATCCAACCCCTCTCTTGCACTACCCCTGCCTCACCTGCCCTGCCTGTAGCTCCTGCAGAGCTGACAAATGTCCATCACAACACCCCAGACACAAGTCCCTACAGCAGCCACTTGATCCAATTCTAGTGAGAAAAAGTGCTCACTGTGCCAGACCTTGCCTCTTGTCTCAGGGACCTGGGAATCCTGATGGCAGATCTGACCATTGAAGCATTGAGTATCTCAGCCCTTTCCCTGTCCTTTATCACCAGGTCACCTGTTCCATTCAGTAACAGGCCCATTGCTTCCCTAATTGGTTTGGTTTTGGTTTGTTTGGTACTGATATACCCCTAGATGCCCAGTTGATGTCCCTCAAATCCCTCACTACGTTTAGTTTTGGCTTTCCTCACCCTGTCTGTGAACGCTCAAGACAGCATTGCTTTATTCTTCCCAGGTCACCTTTCCACACTGCCACTTCTTGTGCATTCTTTGGATGTCTGAGTTCAGTCAGAAGTTCCTTATTCATCCATGAAGGCACCTTGCCACTTTTGCATGGTTTCCGGATGCTGGGATGGACCATTCTTGAGCATAATGTGTAAGAAATTACAAAACAAAACCAAAACAAAAAACCCCAAACCAAACCAAAAAACAACAAAAATTCCTTCCTTCCATATAGCATTATGCATTAAAAATGTTTTCCTTAAACCATAGGTAGCTCAGCATTGGCATATGAATAATTATAGCTGTTGCATAAAATGGCACTTTTTCCAATAAGGCAGCATCAGCTCAGCAATAAAGCATGAATTAACAGGTGTTCTTGTGTATGCCAAGAGCTTACAAAGCAAGGAAACTTAAGATCTACGTTGCTTATTTGCCCTGTCCCTCAGAAAACAGTATCCACTCTTCCCAGTTGCAGCTCAGGACTTTCTACCTCTTGTGGCTTTAAAGGAGACCAAATTAGCTATCTAATATACAGTGACCTATTTCTTCCCTCTTAATACTGAACATAGAGTCTTTGTGCATGCTCATGTCTATCATGCTCTTCCAATCCCTTTCCCTCAGGGCTAAGCAAACCCATTTCTGAAATATTAAAAACCACAACATTCCCAGGGGAACATTCAAATCAGTTCTTCATGTTGATTTTTTTTCCCTATCACATTTTACAGCCGCGTTCTTCATATTTCTCAAACTGAAAAGAATTAGCATTTAATTTTTATTTTAGAAGAAAAACACCATTTTAGAATGTTTCCCTGTGAGGATGTGGAGCCAGCAGTACAGTAGATGGACTTCTCTCTCAGTCTGTGCTATGGCACAATTCTAATTTTACTCAATATTCCACAGTTTGCTGAATCATAAACCAATCTTAAAAGCAATACTGTCATTAAAAATCTTGATCTTCTCTACTAAGGGAAAAGTATGCTGGATCAAATCCAACATTAATTATATACCACCTTACCAATTCCCCCACAGTTATGCTGCGGTGGTAAACTGTGTATTTTTGTCCACAAGCTGTCCATCTGTGATGAAGCCCTACATAGATCCCAGCCCAGAAACAGCTGAAGTGCAGTGATAGCTAGAAGCTCTGTTAGTCACATCTCTTCCACTCAGAGCTTTTAGTTTAAATGAATAGTTATTATAAAGAGAACTGTATTGTCTTGCTGAATGCAGTTCTCATAAAGAGTGTTGAATTCTGTTCAATGAAGGATTTTGTGCATCAAAGCAAAACTTTCAGAATTTCACCGCCTTATGAGCAAGCTTGAGAGAAACCTGTTTTTTACAAAGAAACAGAGAAGGTTTATATTCTGACATTAGAAATCAGACATATTTATCACCACAGCAGCTAAAGGCCAAGAAAAATGGAGATCTATTGCAATAACTAATATATGCACACAACAGAAGACAGTTCCTTTCCAGAAATCAATTGCTTCATAGAGCAGATAATTTAGAGCAATATCAGTTTCCTCTAATTTGTTAACATAAAACTTAGCATTTTTGCTCTTTTTGTCACGCTAGAGTGATTGATTAAGTACAGTAAATTTGATATCACACACTTGCCATGGAAGAAATGCAAAGACAAGAAGTATGCCATGTCACTGGTGGGGGGACATTTCAGGAAGCCCCAGGAGACTCCAGCCAGTTATGTTTACAGGAGACAGCAACACTTGGTTATCTCCATGCTCCTTACAGAAGAGGTGCTGTAGTTATGTCTCGTTTCTGACAGTTCATTTGTGTACCACTTCCGTAAGTCTGCTCTCATCACAAACTGCCAAAAGACATGAAAATTTGACTACAGGTCCCCTGACTCTCCATCCAATACTCTGTGCCACTGGGAATACATAAATATTGCCAAACATTCAGCAAGATAATCAGCATGAAAACTGAGTTTACAATTTTTAAAGGACAAATTTAAAGCAGTAATATTTTTGTTCTCTGCATTTCTTGCATCCACTCCCTAGCCCCAGTGTACATGCACATACATGCACCATTCCACTTATGTAACCATTTTTCTCCCATTGATCTCCCCCCCCTCCCCCCAGTACTTCCATCTGTTGTCCTTGTCTTATCCCATTGCTTTGGGTCATATTTCTTATACTAAAAATAAAAATCAAAATTATTTAAAAAATCATTCTGTAGCTGCTATTAAGTCACTCTCATATACATCCAGTTACTAGCTGATACAGCTTTGTCAGGGACACAGTATTCTCAAGAGCTGCATTAAAACAAAATCTGTTATGAAAGTATTTGTGTCAGCCAGTCCTTTAATAGAAACAAGTCTTTTAAAAGTAATCCCCCTAGTTAATGCATAGATAATAATACAGCGTATCCAATATCCAATCATCCTTTAAAAGCCTAATTTGCAGCCACTGTTCTCAGTTGGGATTACTTTCTTGGACAACTTTCACCAGTTCAAAGGTAGATAACGACTAGAAAAAAAATAACATATACTAGCTACTTGATCATCACCAGGTCTGTAACCAAACACATCACTTAATACAGTAAACTGCATTACCATATTCCCACTCCAAATTATTTTTTAACAACAATCTAGATCTTTCATCTGTTTCACCTTCTGACAACTTGAATGCAAGCAATGCATGGGAACAGAAAGAGGGAGGTGAGAGGCTAAAGCCTTATATGTTGCCTTATATTGTTCATGAAACTAGGTCATGAGTCAGATACCACCTGTATTGGTTTATATATTACACTGATTTATTAGTCAAAAAGGAGAAAACCATATCAGCGGAGAACCTGAGTAAAGAGAAGAAATATTTAAGGTTGTTCCTTTCGGTGTTAATATGATTTCATTCCCTTTAACTTAAATTTGGCATTTATTGGCTGGAACACTGAAACAGGAAATGGATCTAAGTGCTCTTGGCTTCAGATAGGAAACATAATGTCATTCCCACTACGTGCCTTCCTGATAAAGGCACTCTGAGCACATGGACTAAGCAGCTTCCCCAAATGCTGATACATTCAACCTTTCTTGTTCATCTTTCATCCCTCTTGCAAAAAAAAAATAATATTTTTTTTTAGGAAGGAAAATACTGAAACACACACACACAAAAAACCAAACCAAACCAAACCCCCAAAACTAACAAAAAACAAACAAAACCCCCCAAACAAAAATAAAACAAAAACCACCCAAAACAAACAAACAAACAAAAACATAGAAGACATTCTAAGGCAATAGGCATACAAAGTATAAATACAGACATTAATGGCATTTCTGGTTAACAAAGTCAATAGCTGAGAAGACCATAGCTTCAGACTCTTTTCTAGCGGTGGACTCACAATCTCTTTTGCAAAAGACTCTAAAAGTAGTAGCAGTAAATTAATCTTCAAATGTCTGCAAATAAGTGTGCAAACATCCAGGACCAGCTGGTTTGCTGTCTTTAACCTGACAGCAGTATCAAACTCTTAACAGCTCAAAGCACAGAAGGAAGAGAAACTCATTTTATGGTATTCCATGGAACCGATACTCTCATAACAGTAGAATTTGTTTTCCTTATCCTTTCCCCATACTTACACCATCTATTCATTACACTGCAATTTTTCTCTTGCTTATTCCAAGTACTCTCCTATTTCTGTACATCCAAGTGGGCCCTTAAAAATTAAAAAATCCACTCCAAAGAACTTGCAAGCTTCCAGTCTTTATGTTCACTTTGGCTGTCTCTTGTCCAGGGATCTGGATGAAAACTGTGCAAACAATCCTAAGTGCACTCATTACCACAGGAATGAAATGTGATCTCTCCAACTAAGTCCCCAAGTTAGGACACGTGTGGGACTGGAATTGCAGAACTATCTGTAAGAGTATGTGGAAGGAGAGTGTGTACTCCTTTAAGGGAATCTGGTTAAGGACCTTTTCCTCTGCAACAGGGACAATAAGAAAATTAGGAACCATGAACAAGAAAGGGGATACAAACCTGACTGACGTCATAAGGGAGGCCGTGATGAGAACCAAACCTGGTCAGTCACATCAGTTGATAAGGGCACGCGAGAATGTGAAGTTTAGTCCAGCAAGGTTATCTGACTGGGGACCTGGCAGTGAGAAAACTAAGGGAAAAAGGAGGAAAGCAGAAACAAAATACACCAAGACGCAGACTTGTCAAAACAAACACAGAAACGACGACAAAAAACTAACCTCAGCATTCACACTTACTGATGGATTATCAAGAAACCACAGGTGCCACTTCCAGGAAGATCCTGCTGGACTTTGGAACTGATATTGGGGGACCTGACTGTGAGGGGTGGAGGAATTGATGGAGCTGTACACACACATGGCGTGGGGGATGCAGAGGGGAAGAGGGAGCCAAGAACAAAGACGGTAGGCAGAAAGAGGTGGTAGAGTGGCCAATACACTTGTTTGGCCAAGCCCCGTGCCTGCCCAATGCAGTCTGGTCTTGCTTCTTCTCTCTTCCTATGAAATCTTTTCTTAAGAATCTCTCTGTCCCTCATGAACATGCTGCAAGAGCTCAGTGCCAGCTACTGTAGAGCCACTGTGTGTGTGAGGGGAATTTAGTACCAGCTCCTGGAGTGAGACCAGTGACGTCAGTGACTGGAGTAAGTGGGGTCCCCATGTCAGCTACTGGAGCCAGCAGGGGTTTTGAACTTGCCCAGCCACTGGCACAGGAACAGCATCCGTTCTCAAAACCAGCTGTTGGGGACACAGCATGAGTGAGACAAGTCAGGAGCTCAGCACCGCTGGGACGGGACCATGGGTCACTGTGTGCCTGGTGCCAGCTGTGGGGGGAGTCTGCGTCTGCCCCAGTTTTGATGTGCCTGGGGGGTGTGTGCATATTCACCAGCAAACTTTAAGCTGGACTAACCAGCGACTTAGGAGGCCAAGGATCTGACCCAGGGTCCTGCAGTCCATTTGCTATGAAATATATGTATTTTGCAAAAACACACATTTGACCTTCAGCATGGCTTGCTGACGTACGCTTTTTTATGAAAAAATCATGTCAATGAGTGCATCTGTCTCAATTTAAAAACCAAAAGCAGCCACGCAACCACCTTAATTTGCCTTCTAAAAGATTATGCCCCTAAACACCCTCACTAATTCTGCAGCGTTGTGGCACAGAGAAAAGCAAGAGAAGCATGGGAGAAGCAAATACATTACAAAGTATTCCATCTGTCAGTCCCCATACATTTTTGGTGACTTGTGAAGAGTCAATTGCTATCCTGGAACAGACCTGTGCTGTTCTGAGAGTCTGCTGTTTTAGACAGTGCCTAAAAATAATAATAGTTACAACACTGATGGACATTTAGGTCAAAGGAACTTTAAGACTGACGTGTTCATCTTCCTGAAGGTATTTCCACTACGTGGACTGCACAAACTCACCTGCTATGATCTTGTGTGCTGATAATGGTTTAAAAATGATGAGAGTTGTCCTTAAACCACCTGAACTGGCATCCAATGTACTCCTGGAATTTAAGTCACCAATTCTAGCAGGTAAATTACTGTCTCATATCTAGCTTGGATGGGAGTGTACTGGAACATCTATTAAAAATACAGCTGTATCTTTTTGTTTCTTCAGATTCTAAATTAAAACCCTAAATTAAATTAAAGAGTTTGTACAAACTGGCCATGTAAATGAACTGCAATGGAGACTGTCCCAAACTACTCTGGATGAAATAAGATCTGTGCAGCAATAATTGAGTACACACCCATTCTAAAAAGCAAAGCTGGCCCAGGAGGCCAGTATGAGCTGATCTCATTTCTGTGTCATACTTAAGTATTGTGCTCATGTGAAAACCTTCTGCCACAAGAATAATTCAGAAAGAAAGCTTTACCTTGGGTCAAGACACATAAGAGAACAACATGCTTTCTTGCACAGGTATAAAAAACAAACTGGAGCATAAAGTTCCACTACATGAAATAGTAACAGAAAATAGCAGGTATCCTTCCCCAGAATCAGAACAAAATCCCTTTTTGTTTCTTTAACACTCCATAGGCCAAGAAATTATTTTCCTCCTTCCTCTCTCACTGATTCTTTTATTAAGTCCAACTATTTCCTGTATTGGCTACATGTACAGTTCTGGCCTTTGCAATAATAATCTATCTCCCCTTGCCAGAAAAAGGATGGTTACTTTACAGACAGGTTCAGTAACGTAATTCAGCAGCACAAAAATAGACGCCAAAAAGCAGAACACTACACTAAAAGAAGAGTTAAAACTTCAATTGTGCAGTGATTTGGTAAGATTAAGATTCTGCCATTCAATATGAATTAAGCAGCAAACAGGACACCACCACACAAACAACTGGAAAAGACTCTAAGATCAGTATAGATTATGGTATTTTGTGTCCATGAGACACTAAAAAAGAAACTTCAGTTTTCTTAACTAAAAAGGTCAGTTCAGACCTCAGAAGAAAAAAAAAAAAGACCAACTCAAAGGAACAACAGCACATGTATTTGTTAGTTTCACAAAATGTATGCTCTGGAGAATACTGTATCAGAATACAAAGGACACAGTAATACACAAATTCCCTGTGTGATTTGCTATTACTTTGTACAGCGTGGGGAACAAAGTGCCTTTTGCACAGCTAGTGTAGTAGTGAATCAAACACAAATCATACCTACAACAGTAGAACCTAGAGTTCCCAACTGGGATCAGAAATCATACTTCCTAAAATAAAGGAAAATACATTTTAGCCCTAAATGGTTTAGGGATAGAAGCAAAAGGAAAACTTGCCATGAAATTACAGATACAAACAGACATACAACTTGTGTCAGATCTACTGACGGGCAACAATAACAGCACTAAGGAGATATTTGTGTCCTCAATTATGATGCCAGATATGTAGTCATATTCTGCATCCAGTTCCATTGGTTTAATATGACTTCGAGCAGATGTGGTCATGCCAGCAGTTGCAGTGCCTTTTAAATACAACAGACTTTAAACAGAGCCTTAGATCCAATACGTTAATTAACAATTCTATAATAGACCAATACACATCATTCTATATCTGCCACAAATACATACTATTTCTACAAGGAATTGTTACTGGTCATAGCCAAATAAAAAGCCTCAAAAGGCTTGAACTTCGTTCAATAGTGCTACTTAGGTCCTTTAACAAAGAACACTAGGGACACAATTTCATAGCAAATCGTTTAACATGTAAGTGCATTTCACTGCAATAGTCCCTTCTTCGGGTTCTTCATGCTTTTATGTACTCGAGTTTGTTTTTTACCCAAATATTGTCTCTTTGGCTCTTTCTGCATGTGAAAAATACTCTTTAACTATACCAGCTATGAAAACCTGGTCAACACAACTGTTATGGAAAGTGTTCTATTAAAGTGTTTAAAGGATGGCATCTTTAGAAATTTTCATTGTTAGTTTAACTGTATTATTTCCAGTAAAGTTAATCTAAACATTGTGTTCAGTAAGTACATGAGCACTGAGTGCTTCTTAAACTCCAACCAGACATGAACCACAGCAGCACATAAATACTGTAACAAGATGGCAAAAATTTCATAGACTAAGAACATAAGGTGTATGCACTGCTGATATCCCAACAGTGAGCTCAGCAGTTGCATACAAAACAATTAACAACCACAAGAGTTTACTGGCCTCAATTCTGTCAAAACTAAAGTTCAAATCCTAGCAAGGGCTTTGTAATTTTGCAAGTATATAATTGAAGCTTACAGTAAAATGTACCTAAAGTTAAACCAAACATCTTTGTTGAACTTTATCTGGAGAAAACTGATGGAGGTGCTATAAATTTATTTTCTCAATAGGTTTAGGATACAAACTAACAGACCTCCAAACACAAAGCAACGTGTATACAGAACACAGACAAACACACATACGTAGCCAAGTCCCCTGGGGTTTTGGTGTTGTTGTTACTTTATGTTTTATAGACAATCTTTATAAAAGATTAGTTTCATCATATGCATATTATATTAGAGGCATATTTCTACCACATGAATAATTTTAATATATTTTAAAAAAATCAGAATGTAAAATCTTGCCTTTGAAAATGTCCCAACAAACGATGTATTTAAGGATCACTAAGCAATCTCAAATTTCTAACAGTCTCTACATTTGAAAAATGCACTAATAAAGTTTACAGATTTTACAAAAAAGTTCACCAATTTCTCCTATGTATGGAATAGCTTGCCTCCTCCATAAAGGTATGCCACCTTTTCTTTCACCTCTCTCCTTTAATGCTTCATGTTTTCATGTTGTTGTCTTTATGAAAGAAACGAAAGTATCAAAAAGACACAAACAATACTCAGTTCAAACTTAACAAAATTCTATTAAGTATTCAGGGTAGATTTGGTTGGCATCGAAGATGACAAAGATCTTTGGGTTCCAGGTATTATCCACACAGCTGTCATACAAGTTCACAAAACTTCCATCTTTTGAAGGAGGTCTTATGTATTTTGAATCTCCACCAATATAGTCACCAGTTAATACACGAGCAAGAAACATGACTTTATCTGGTCTATGCAGATGAGGCTGCAGATTAACACCATGAATCTGGAAAGTATCTCCGTGCTTCATGCTCTCTTTGCAGAAATGGCTGGAATATGATGCATCTCTGGCGAAGTAGGTCCCTTTCAAACAAAAAAAAAAATAATCTGATGACATTCTTACCATGACAGCTTAACCACTAGAGCATGGATACAGGTATCAGGATGATAAAAAATGTCTGTTCTTTTATCTTCATTAGTAATCCTTTTTTTCTTTTATTTAAGTTGTTGAATTATAGCAACATGACCAAATATTTTAGTGTGAACATTTTAGTAGGAAGATTGTCTTGTGATCAACACTGCTTTGCTGGGCATCCCTTCCCTGCGCTCCCTGGTCCTACCAGCCAGTTGTGATTACACTCATTACTGCATCTTAACTTTCTTAATTACACTTGATATAAAAGCAGAGCTGTATTAAACAGCTCTTGGATAAACAGAGGGTGTGCATCACCATGTATAATCTATAAGGAACACTTAACAATGTAGAACTGTTAACATTACCAAACTGTTGTATGTGACAACTATACTTACCTTTGCCATATACAGCAGCATGCATCCCATTTATTCTCCAGTCAAAGTTATGAATACATATTGCTTCAACAAATTCATTACTGGTGCCATGAAATAGCATCTGCTCATTAATCGTTGGGACACCCCTTTTCTTCTTCAGTTGTGCTTTCTTCCTACAGAAAACACACAGTACAGCATTACAAACAGCTGCACGATCACATTAAATTACTACCATGAAAACACGGCAGAGAGGACAGACCTAAAACACTGCACAAATTCCACTTTGACAAACGCCTAGATAGTTCTAGTTTTTAAACAGGTCAGAATTATTAAGGTACATGTTTAGAAATCACACTTTTCTGAACGCTGTGGACTATTTTCAGACATAGCCCACGATTAAGAAAAAAGGTCTTTTATACCAATTTATCACCATGGTTCATTTGGCATTAGTTTTAGCGTGGTCATTTTCTGTAGAAACATTTTTTTAAAAGGCACATTTTTCCCACATTTTGTTCCCTCCACCTACTTAAACAGTATGGCGGGAGGCATAGCAAAGTTGGTAGATTATAAAGTACTATTACCTAGGTAAATTGCACAAACATTAAAAATAAAATCACCTAGTGTTTTAGGCAAATTTACTTTCACATTATCACTTCATAATGGTTTTCTGAATTTATGGTCCACTAATACTTTTTAAAAGATGTAGTTGTGCATTGGCAGGGTTACATCAGTCTAAAATTTTGGACAAAAACCCCCCAAAAAACCTACCTACAGGGTGGGTTATACTACAGGTGAATGTATATTACAGTCTCATGGGCAGAAAGTCATAGCACACCTCCAATTAAAGAGAAGATATATTTTCCATCAATCTTTAAGTGAGTCAGTTGGATTTTCCTAAGATCCATGAAGAAGTTGACTCTGCAGCTGTGTCTAACTCACTGAGCTCTTCACAGTTATGATCCCTTGACTTTCCAGGCAAAATCAAGCCAGAGCACATCATAGCTTTGTTCTTGTCTATGTACCTGAATTTTCTTCCAGTAACAGCTACAATGCATGGGGCACTGTGCCACACACTCAGGTTTATCCAGTTAAGCAATCTGCTTAGAACTGGAGTGAATGCTTGAATTGGGGAAGAGTTTAGATGCAGTCTGGGGAAGTCTTATCAAAAACATCCAGAGAAAGAGAAAGAGACAGACAGCGATGACTCTTTACCATATTAATGGCATTACATTGCTATCATGCATTATTTATAAATAAGTACATTTCACAGAAGTGAAAATCTTGCAGTATTTAGCTTGAATGATACTTTAATTCTGGTTTGTTGTTCAGCATTTTGTTGGTTTTTTTTTTTCATGCCCCACTCAGTGCAAACTAAAATACCTATGTCTTGGCAACTCAGCTTTTTGTGCATGGTTTTTTCCCTACAACAGCTTTCCAAATCAGAAGAATGTCAGTATAATCTCAATGGCATCTGGGAGGCTTCACTACTAATCTCATTAGTGAATATTTTTTTATCAGAGGCAGACAGGCTCCAGGCACTCAAATTACACTCTATTAGCAGTTCAACAAAACCTAAGAGCCAAATTCCCTGCATCTTGAGAAAACTACCTGTGTGAGGAAACACCTTTTGATCTAAGGGCTACTAATGCTGAACATTTGAAATTTTTCTATTATTAGCCCTCTATTGTTGGCTGCTGATCTCTGGCAATACCCAAAGGTAGCCTAACTTCTCTTGAAACAGGGGAACAGAACAAATTTATAGAAAAAGTAAATACTAAATTGTCAAAGAATGCTCTGTAACAGTCCTTCACTTTATTTCCTAAAACCAATTTAGAATTGTCATTAATATGGGAACTACTGAAAGAGGCAAATGTGCTTTGACCACTACAGTGATGCAAATAATCATTCAAGCAATGCTCAAACGTAATCAGATTGATAAGATCAATTACACAAAACACTTTTTCAAAACCACGAAAGTTTAAGAAGCAACTGTTCCTCGTAAGTAGCAGAATATACTGGGCACACTGGGAAGCTGGTTCTGCAGAATGAAGAAATGCCACAACAGGACATTTTGTTAATTTGGAACAGAAATCGAGGAGCCCAACTATTTTAAAAAGCATCATCCTAGCACATTTCACCAGCACTGACAAGCTAATTCAGTTCAACAAAATTAATCCACCACTCACAAGGTTTTTGTACAGCCCGTTTGCTCAATAAAAGGAAAAACCTCCAGCAAAACTAAATACCCATAGACATGCTCTTTGTACACATGCAAGCACTTAAGTAATCTCACTGACCAACACCATTTTTACTTGCTGTACTCCTCTACAACTGCAAACTGAAATGCATAAACAAAAATATGCTAGACTAAGCTTCATCTTCTTTTTAACATTCCTACCTGGGACACCAAAAGAACTTCTAGGGAATCTGAAATGCTGGAATACCTATTATTTTTTTAATATACTACCAGGCAATGATTTCTTCACCAGTGTTTGTAAGCCCATCTACTCCAAGGCAGTATTTCACTCTCAGGAGAAAAGCAACTAAGCCTCAATTGCACACATTTATTCTAGCAATTTTCATTGTTGCTTGTATTTTTTTTATTCAGGAAAAGAATTTTAAAACTGAAATTACTTTTCTCCATATACTTTTATACTGTGCAGGTACTAAAAAGTATTTTGGTTTGTAGTCAATTATATGGTGATATTGTATTACTCCTGACATACAAAATTCTAATACCCACTCTCAGTTTCATACCTTGAGAGTATTTTGGCACAGCATCCATAGATTCAGATTCTTAGACCATGAATTCTATTCACTGACCAGTCATGAAAACTAGTACAGTCTTCAAATGATATCAGTTGCTAAACTAAGCAAAAAAAGGTCTTCCTTAGCCTCCCTCTGCCATCTACACTGGAGACTCAAAGGACATTTACTTTGAAGCCTGCTTGCAACTACTATTGTCAGAAATTAAGATATTTATAAATATAGCTCTACAGAAACATAATACTAGGAAGGTAGATGGTGAAAAAAAAGACCAAGCAAATAAGCCTTAATATTTACACAAGGTAAATATAACCAAATAAATTTGCAATTAGAATTACAGAGTCCTTTAGGTTGGAAAAACCCCTTGAGTCCAGCCATTAACCTGACACTGACAAGTCCACCACTAAACCATGTCACATCTTTTAACTACCTCCAGGGACAGTGACTCCACCACTGCGCTGGGCAGCCCATTCCAATGCTTGACAACCCTTTCAGGGAAGAAGCTTTTCCTATTATCCCATCTAAACTTGCCCTGGCACAACTTGAGGCCATTTCCTCTTGTCCTGTCACTTCTTACATGGGAAGACAACACTGACCTTTACCTTACTACAACCTCCTTTCAGGTAGCTGAATAAGGTGTCCCCCTGAGCCTCCTTTTCTCCAGGTTGAATAATACCAGTTCCCTCAGCTGCTCCTTGTAACTCTTGTGCTCCAGACCCTTCACTGCCCTTCTCTGGACACGCTCAGTGTCTTTCTTGTAGTAACGGGTTCAAAACTGAACATAGGAGGTGCAGCCTCACCAGCGCCCAGTATAGAGGGACAATCATTTCCCTGGTCCTGCTAGCCACACTATTTCTGACACAGGCCAGGGTGGCATTGGCCTCCTCAGGCACCTGGGCACATGGATGGCTCACGTTCAGCCAGCTCCCAAACAGCACCTCCAAGTTCTTTTCCGCTGGGCAGCTTTCCAGCCACTCTTCCCCAAGCCTGTAGTGCTGCATGTTGTGACCCAAGTGCAGGACCTGGCACTTGGCCTTGTTGAACCTCATACAATTGACCTCAGCCCATTGATCCAGCCTGTCCAGATCCCTCTGCAAAGCCTTCCTGACCTCCAGCAGATCAACACTCCCACCCAGCTTGGTGTTGTCTGCAAACTGACCAAGGGTGCCCTCCATCCCCTTGTCCAGATCATCAATAAAGATACTAAACAGGACTGGCACCAACACTGATCTCCGGGGAACCCCACTAGTGACTGGCCACCAACTGGATGTAACTCCATTCACCACCACTCTCTGAACTCACCCATCCAGACAGATTTTTACCAGGTGAACAGTGCACCTGTCCAAGCCATGGGCTGCCAGCTCCTCCAGAATGCTGTGGGAAATAGTGTCAAAGGCTTTACTGAAGTCCAGGTAAACAATATCTGCAGCCTTTCCCTCATGCACTAAGCGGGTCACCTCATTACAGAAGGAGGCCAGGTTGGTCAACCAGGAACTGCCTTTCCTAAACCCTTGCTGGTTGGGGCTGATGCCCCGGTGGTTCTGTACATGCCACGTGATGGCACTCAGGATGATCTGTTCCATGACCTTCCCCAGCATCAAAGTCAGGCTGACAGGCCTGTAGTTCCCCAGATCCTCGTTCCGATGCTTCTTGTGGATGGGTGTCACATTTGCTCACCACCAGTCAACTGGGACCTCCTCAGGGGAGCCAGGACTGCTGATAAAGAAACGGCTTTTGGTGAGCACATCCACCATGTCCCTCAGTAGCCTCAGGTGGATCCCATCTGGCCCCCTAGAGTTCTGTGTGCCTAAGTGGTGTAGCAGGTCACTGAGAATTTCCTCTTGAATTATGGGGGCTCCATTCTGCTCCGTTTCCATCTTCCAGGTCAGAGTCTGGGCACTTAGAGAACAACTGATCTTACTATTAATGCCTTCTTTGCCCCAGTATTTAAAGTACCTCAGCCTTTTTCTCATCCTTTGTCACTACTTTTCTCCTCACATCCAGTAAAGGATGGAGATTCTCCGCAGACCTCCTTTTGTTGCTGATTTATTTATTAAAATACTTTTTATTGTCTTTTACAGCAGTGGCCATACTAAGTTCTAGTTGGGCTTTGGCCCTTCTAGTTTTTTCCCAGCAAAACATCATAATATCCTTTAATCCTCCTGAGTTGTCTGCCCTTTCTTCCAAAAAGTCATAAACTTTCTTCTTCCCCTAAGTTCCAACCAAAGTTCTCTGTTCATCCAGGCTGATCTTCTTCCTTGACTGCTTGTCTTTCAGCATATTGGGACATTCGGCTCCTGAGCCTTTAGGATTTCCTTCTTGCAGAATGCCCAGCCTTCCTGGATTCCTTTGTCCTTCAGGACTGCCTTCCAAGGACTCTGTCAAACAGTCTTCTAAACAAGCCAAAGTCTGATCTCTGAAGTCCAAGGCAGCAGTTCTGCTGACTTTTTTCCTTACTTCTCCAAGAATAAACAAACTTAATTAAGAGTACAATAACTCACTTAACCATCAACATTATAAGGAAAATAATTCCTTATACATATTAGTGATATAGCTCTCAATTAACAATAAATTACATATCTTTAAAAAAAATTCACAAAATTTATTTTAATACACATCTGCTTAGTTATTTCCTCATTATTTAACTTAGTTCAGTTGGTTTTATTAGTGGAATACATCTTTAAAACTTCCTTGTACTCCTTCTTAGAGGCTACACAAAAAACTTTCGTCAAATACAACTGCTTAAGACTGATATTACAAAATAAGTGGATGCTGAACTGAGCACTTCCTACTTCTTCCAGGCCGGCATAACATGAAGAGGGAAAAGCCAAGAACTCAGAACAAGGTTTTGTAGCACATTCAACTTAAGGAAATTGGAAAATACGTGTTAATTAGACACTTAATTCTGTCTCAGGTTTCATACAGTTGAGAAACTCAACAAGACACAAATATTCATTTGTTTTGTTCAGTAAAAATTAAAATAATACAATCTTCTCAAGGAACTATTTTACAGAAAGCTTATTTTTGTTCTCCTTACTTCACTGTAAGTATTATGGGCATCTACATGTGAACATTCTGAACATCTTTAATGCATTAGTCTTATCTGTGCTACACTGTAACTAATGCATTTCTACAAGTACTACATTTCTGCACCTGTAAAAGCTACAGAGTCTTGAAAATGGAAGTTTAAATAGAGAGAAATGACAAATAAGAAAAGTTTTAAAATATAAAAAGTAACACAAATTTTCATTAATAAGAAAAGCAACTAAACATATTTCTGCTACATGACTTCAAAACTTGCTCCATTAACAATCCTAAGACTGTTGGGTTTAGAAATAATCTCACCTGCAAAAAAACTCCCACAAGTCTAGATTTTGTATTCTCTTAATTCTTTTAATTCGGTGGCTATCCATTGTTTTTCCAAAGAGACTAGAAACTTCATTATATTCATTTGTTTTCTTTTGCAATGGAATAAGCTGGAAAAAAAGAGGTTAGTACAATTTCAATTCAATGCACTATTTCATTATCCCACGTTTTTGACCAGCTTGCATACCAACTCTTACCTGGTATGGCTCCTCAGTATTTACATTCTCCCAGTGCGAAGGCATAGGGATAGCCTCATTTTCACAGATGAAACTTCAAACAAAAAAGGTAAAAATACATCACACTAAAGACATGAGGCATTTGTTTCCTGTCAAACTCCTGCTCCAAACAATACAGTATGTAAAAAAAAAAAACAAAACCCCACAAGGTTTGCATAGAACTACTCAGGGTTTTAATTTCAATCAAAGGCTGTTGCCAGCAGGTAAAGTCAAGGGCAAGAGGTCTTATTTTGTATTCAAATTCTGCCTTAGCTTTTTATAACTAAACCATGGCAATGAACAGTTTTAATACACCATCTACCCAACAAAAAAAATGAAGATAAAGCAGAAGAAATGGTCAAAAAGTTTCCACACTGATTTAGAAATGTGACAGTGAACACGCAGCCCAAACTCTCAGGAATTACAACTAGACTACTGTCTGGAAACTGAGCCCTCATTTGAAGTAATTAAAAGCATCATGTTCAAAATACACATTTGAAAATGATAGTTTATTTAAAAGAAAAAAACAAAAGAACAAAACCTTAAAAAAGAGTGTTTTAAGCGTATACACAGCATATGTAGCAGCTTTTAAGCCTTAAAACTGGGACTAAAAGAAGGAATCTCTGGGAAGTAAACGATGTCATTACATGGAAATCAGAGCACTGAATGCAATTATTCAAGAAACAAAAAAAAGGTAAATTGTCACTTCATTGCATGCACTGTTCAGCAAATATCTAGTGAAAAAACAGCTAACACTTAAAAAAAACCCAGACCTTCTTGAAAGTCAGTGTAAACAGGCTGTAAACAGTCAGTGTAAATTACATTTCTTCTGACAAATGACAAATTTCTTTTTGAATAACCACACTACAATTCAGAACTAAAATTATTTCTCAGAAACTATCTAGTAAAAAAACCTACATATTCCATGTATCAATTTCACCTGCATAGTTCAGTGTATTGCTTAGAGAGTATCAGATGCACATCAGCAGGGCTTTACATCTAATGACTGATCAAATGGTAAAAAACTTACAATCTAAAGCAATTAGACTAAAACAAATCTGGTTGTTGCAACACAATTTCTTTAATTTCAAATCATTTTAGAGCAAATGACTAAAACACAGGCAAGAAAATATAACTCAATCTTTTTTGCTGTTACAATAATACTTCTAAATAATTTATGAAGTCAATGGAACAAACTGCCCCATTTTTTGCTGTTGGTTCCCCACAGTTCAACAGGTATTTGAGCAAGTGAGTCCAATGGCTAAGGTCAGGCACAGCTTTAAGGACCCTGCCAAAGTGCATCAGTATACAGCATGCCTTCCCTCTCCCAATACAAATTCCTTGCTTTCTCAGAAAACAAAAGATAAAAAAATTAACTAAAAATTCTCTTGTCGGTCTTCTCTGATGAAATGTCTTCCTTCTTCACTTGACTAGCTCTCCCACCTTGGTTCACCTCTCAAATTGTTTCATGCAAAAAGCAAATAAATATAAACAATAAAGACAAAACATTTTTGTTTCATTTTACTTAAAAGAATCAGGAATAAAATAAAAATAAGGAGTCTTCCTTTTATTTCCTTACCTGAATGAATTGATAGAAAAGGGAGCTCGCTTTATTGGACGTTGCTTAAGGGTAGTTAGGTTGATTTGTTTCATCACTGAGCATAAAACAAAAGTTAAAATGAAAGTTTCTGGAATTCATCTATAGCATCTGAAACATTACGTGACATTTTTCAAAATAACATTAATACACTCTAAGTTGCTTGACAGGGGTTCCTTTATCAGCTATTAACAAATCAGCATTTTCAATAAGTATTTCTAAATGCATTGTCATTTACACGAGTTGGCAAAACGCACAAATATTACACACACAAAATGTTTATTTTTAAAATACCCATCTAAAATTCAGCTTCACCAAATCACTGACAAAACTTCCACCGACTTTAATAGGATGACAAAGAATATTACTACTATCCTGAATGTAAGATATTATGACCTACAGACAGTGACAAAAATTGTTCTTTACTATTTGCATTTAGTAGTTTTATTCTGGATGCAAAACAGTTTTTTAAACAGACATTTCAACACAAGTAAACATAAAAACTCCTTGTACTGTTACATATTACTTTACTGCCAGTACACTGCTATTTTACCCAGTCCTCACTTTCTGTATTTGAAATACTTGAAATTTGAGTATATTAGAATATATATTTATTTCCTTGACTTCCTATATTTAAATATATTGCCATTTTGTAATTTAATCAGAAAATAAACAATCTACAAATGGAAAAACTAAAAAAAAAAAAAAAAACCAAGCAAAAAAGGAAGTTATTAGAACACATCTTTGAACAAAAAACAGATTACATTTATATTTAGTTGCATACATTAGAAACCTGTAATATTCTGTAATTTATAAAAATGACACAAGTGAGATCTGACAACCTACTACAAAATCTTTTTGCTTATCTCCTTACTATTCTGAGAACAGAACTGGCTTCAACTACCTGCTGAATTATTAAATCACTTTGATGCCAGTATTTTGCAGAAAACATCCTTCACAGCAATGTTTCTTAAACGCACTCTGAATGGAAGGGGTTTTTCAAGCTTACAGGAAGTTGCATGTTAAAGAAAAATGATTCAAACTTCCCGGTTTAATTGATGTATGCTACATAGCACCTGCAGTTGAGGCAAGCAGCAGGTAACAGGATGGAGTGCTATGAAACATGTTACCACAGCAATAAACTACACTAAAAAAATGTAACAGGACAGCAGCTTCTAAAAACTCATATGAACTTTCCTGTAAAGGTGGCACTTTAATTACTTTTTTTTGCTCTAGATACGAGGACAATAATTTGCTGAATGAACAAATGTGCCTTGTATCTGGCACCTTCCATTATTTAAATTTACTCTATGAAAAGATACATACCTGAAAAGTCTAGCATGTAGTTAAACTTTGCAGTCGTAAAAGACAGAGAACCATGTGGGTTTGTTCGGAAACTCCTTTCAATATCTTCACTGCTAATAGAGCAATGACTGTTTGAATCAGTCTTCAAAACAAATAAAATAAATGAAAAAGCACATTTAGACAAATTCAGCAATAGGTAGTTGGATGTATGGAAATCCACCACAGCCAATATAAGTTCACAGGAACTTACCTGAAACATATGCCATTTACCACACTCAGCCAAATAAAACCAGCCCCACTGGGTATCAGAGGTATCCATTTCTTCAACTGCATTTTCCATCTTTGGAAATACATCTTCTGATGGTCCTTGGAGCATTTCCTGAAACATTTACACACATACACAAAAAAAAAAATTTGAATTGAGAAATTTATAAAGAAGGAAAATAAAGTGCATTTGCAATACTTACAAAAAATCCTGGCAGATGGAGGGCATATTTGTTTTTTCTTTTTCAGAGAAAAATTCTCAATTTGCTACTTATCCAGTATTAAATCCTTGAAGTTAGTTAAACATTTTCAAAACTCTCTTAAATTGTCTGTAAAGTATGCCAGTAAAGGCAAGTCTTAGGCTTTAACATATCAAAGAGAGGTGCTCTATTTCACACTGATGGCTGTAGGAACAAGGCTATTCAGATATATGCAACGGGCCCTCCATTACATCAAACAGCTTGGTGAAAACATCTACTAGGCGCTCATCAACAGTGAACAAATCAGACAGGATATCAAAGGTTGTAAGAAAAAAAAGTCAAAACTAAGTCAAAGAATATAATTATTTAACTGTAATTATTTAAGAGCACAGTACAACATCCTTCCACAATGCATGAAGGACAGTTTGCCCCTGTAATACACCCACTTAAAAATGACACAGTAAAATTACTGGTACTCTGTACTTGTATTTCCAGAGAAGGTTCACACTATAAGCCAGAGTGGCTTTGACACAAGCAATGACTACCACAGTTGAGGTGCTACACGATAGAAAAAAAAGGACTGAAGAAAGGATATAGCAGAGGTCTACAAAATCATGACAAAACCAAACATAGAATAAGGAATCACATTTTTTTTTCTGACAAATGGAGGAGACACCTATTGAAGGTTGCAAATGTCAAGTTCAAAAAAAAGTGAAAGACAAACTTCCTGAACCAGAGGAATTGATTTTCATGGTATGGTGTGGATGCTGCAAACTGAAAGTTCAAACAGCAGCCACACAAGTTCAAGCCAACCAGAGCTGCGCCAGAATATCTTTAGAAGAACCTGTTAGTCCCTGCCACATTTCAGCTCATTCTTCATTCACCAATAAAATTCTGAAAACTCTCAGAGTGCTTGTCTCCACTTCCATGTATTTCCCAACAAGTCAACCCTCTGCAACAACCTCCCCAAGCAAAAATTCTAAGTAAGTTAGGGGGAAATCTTTTAGAAAAAGAAGCTTGCACCACTCACAGAAAAAGTCAGCAATTTGTCCCCTCTAACTGTTTAACCAAAACACTTTGGCACTCTTCACAAAAATTTCCTCAATTTCACTTCTGCTTCTAAGAAGTGAAACAATAACCTCCAGCACATGTAAGTCAAACAATATGAAGTTTGTATCCTGCATGCTTCAGTTGTTTCCTGATCACTTCAAGCCAGAGAAAAAGTAGAGTCCTGAAGAAGACGAATACTGGAAACTAGAAGCAAGAACCACCTGCACAGGTGCTACTAGGGCAGGAGTTACAGAAGCAGGAGAGCAGAAGGCACTTCTAACATTACCCTTCCCTCCCCCCTGTTTTTCCCAAGTTAGCCTGCTGTGGTCGTTTGAAAAACAATCTGAGATACCTCTTTGTAATAATAGCTATAGACTGCATTCTAATCATCAAAAGCTCCAAAGGGTGGTCAGAAAACAGGGGAATCAGAAGTAGACCTCCGCATCTCTAAATTGCAGAAACTGAGGGCAAACCTACTTCAGTGCAAATGGAAGCCAGTCCAAGGCCACACTCATGGATTGCTACCTCAAATTCAAGCAAACCTACGCTAACAGTACATCAGCTGCATGGAAAAAATATTTTGAAAGAGGTAAGAAAACCATTCTCCACTTCAGAGGGCATCTGCCAACATTTCTTCATTTCTTCTATTCCTCACAGCAATACAGAGTCCCAGAACCTATGTTCACTTGGTGTTAAAAGCACAACTGGCTGACAGTTTTTGACGATAATCTTTCACCTTCAACTTGATTCTTTCTCTCAGGTAAGCATTTGGCTATGTTCTACCCTACAGAGAGAAGGCAGAGAGGTAGATATAGCCTGCACTTCTTTAAAGCTAAGACAAAAGCAATTCAGGCTTTTTTGGTAATGTTTAGTTTTCACAGTTCCCACTAAAATGGCCAGACTTCAGCTCCATCCCACTGCTAGTTCAGGGCCTTGACTCTGATCAATCAAATCAGTAGTGCCTTTTGAACAAGAGAGAACATGTCTTTACAAGCAGAGAGGCACAATTACCAGTGCCTGTCAACACACAGTCCTCCAGGGACAACACAGTCTCCAGAATAAACCATTTACCAAAGAGATTGTTATTCCCATGGCTCTCAAAAATATTACATTCAATCAACATATTGTTTTGTTCACAAAGTCTAGGGTAAGCAGATAGATTCCAGGATACTTCAGAAGCATGGAGAAATGACCCAAAGGCATGAACATGTAAAGCCATAAAACCAAGAGAGCTGTTCTCAAAGGTGACACAAATCCAAAATGCTGGTGGGAATTACTGATTAATTTAATATCAAATGCACACAATTTATTAAGCATCAAGTAGCTTATTGAGAAGGACTTATTAGCACTGTTTCTACTGGTCTAGGAGTTACCAGAACAGCTCAAATTAAACAAATTACTCTGGCAGGAAAATCATCATCCCAAACACTATGAATGCTTGTTGTGTGCTGTGACCAAATGGCCTTACTACTACTACTCGTAACGCATTGCCCTATTTTTCTTTATGTTTGAATAATGAACACGCTTTACAGTGTGTAGTCACAGAATGGTTTGGGCTGGAAGGGCACTTACAGGACCATCCAGTCCAACACCCTGCCCCATCCAACCTGGTGTCGAACACTTTGAGGGTAAGAAATATAACAGTATCCCAATGGCCTACTCTGTCTACATTCTTATGCTGTCTGCTTTCACTTGGCACACTGTGCTTACAAACACCAACTTGGTATAGTTCCCTGCTGGAAACACAAGCAGTGCCAAGGGATTCTCCGTCCTCTTCCTTAGAGAACGCGACGCCTGATTAGGAGACTTGTCTGAGGTAGCGTGCAGGGCTTGGGAGGGGAGGCGAGAAGGAGGAACACCATCAGCACCAGTACGGGACACCAGGTGAAATGACAATGCCCTTTCCCACCTGCACCCCCACGCACCCGCTCTGTGCTGCCGAAGGCCACCGTCGCAGTCACACCCGCCACCGAACCCTCCAGAGCCGAGTCCATTGCAGCTCAAGGGCACGGCCGGGTAACAGAGCCAAGCGCAACACTACTACCCCCTCATCGGGGCCGCAGGCCGCTCCCACACACACACACACACGGTGGCCGACGCTCCCCACCCCCTTGCG
>VZRE01013154.1:140984-265867 GCA_013396775.1 Cephalopterus ornatus
CGCCGCGCTGGGCCGCGCCCCATTGGCTCGTCGGCGCCGGGCATGCAAATGACAGCGGAGCGCGCGGGGCTGGAAGCGGGGGGTGGAGCCGCTGTCGTGAGGCGAGGGGAGGGGTGGCTCCGGCAGCGGCACGGTCCCAGGCACGGTCCCAATCCCAGTCCAAGAAACTGTACCGCTACTGAGCAGTACTGAGACCAGTATCAGGCCTAGTTCCTGTCCCAGTCCCAGTTCCAATACAAGTCCCAGTTCTGATACCGATACCGGTACCTATACCGGTATGGTACCTATGTACCGGTATAGGTACCTAATGCCGGTACCTATACCAGTCCCAGTACCTGTACCAGTACTGACCAGTACCAGTACCAGTACCAGGCCGAGTTCAAGTCCCAGTTCCAGGCCCAGCTGCAGTACCAGTATCAGGCCAACTTCCAGTAGCAGTCCCAGTTCAATACCAGTAGCAGTACCTGTTCCAGGCCTGGTTCCAGTCCCAGTCCCAGTTCCAGTACCAGTTGCAATCACAGTTCCAGTAAAACTACCAGGCCCATTTCCTATCCCAGTCGCAATTGCAGTACCAGTACCAGTTCAGGTACCTATACCAGTACCTGTGCCAATATCAGGCCCAGCTCCAGGCCCAGTACCAGCTCCAGTCACAGTATCAGTACCTCCACCAGTACAGGTAACAGATCCAGAACCAGTCCCTCGCACCAGCCAGAGCTGTGACACGCCCTCCACTGCTCTGTATCCCACCACCTGTTCTTTTAGTTCTTTTGATTCTTGGCCTTGCTAGTAATGGGCCTCTGCTTTACCAAGAAATATTTTTTGTCATTATTGGTAATTTGGTAAAACAACAGCCCATCACTTTCCTACGAAATAAAACTCATAATTTTCCCGTGAAGCACAGATATACTTGAGCCTGTACATGCATTCATTTCTGCACGCACAGCTTTTTAAAGAACTGATACCATGTTGTTGCCAGGCCTGGCAGCAGATGCGACCATCACACTGTGCACAGAGCATGATCACCCAGTGCAAAGAGGGCAGCAATAAGAGTCGCAGCCTGTTGTGGGCACTTGGGGCCTGTGGGCAGCTTCATGTTACAACTGAGGTCTAGAAGCCTCAGCAGCAGCAACGCTAGGACCAGTTAGTGAGAGAGGACACAGTTATGAATGTAGTTGACCCCAGCCTTTTTGTTCAGATAGTCTAGGATGGGAGCTGCTGAGCAGAAAAGCAGGCAGCAACACCAGCTACATCAGTCTGTAGTCAGCTAGGGCCTGGTAACTTCAAAAAAGCACGTAGTCATCATACATGTGTGCAGTCACTGAAGCACATCCTACAGTGAAGGATTTTCATTGAGCAGCATGCCAAAACCAACACAGATGGATTGAAAATGAATTTCTGAGGGAGTGTCAGACAGGATATGTATCCAGATTCTGGCTGTGCTGACCTTGCCTCTGAATGCAGACTTAGAAAAGGTTATTTTTCTGAGTAAAAAGTCAAGCAGCCTGTGGTAAATCACTGAAAGTATTTTACTGGCATGAATGTGATGCTTCTGGAATAAAGGAGTTTTCTGGAATTAAAGACATCTTTTCTCAGCCATGATATTTGTACTGACATTGTTGGAAATCACATAAAGATTGTGGGCATGTATCCTGCTTGTCCTGCCTTTCTTTATGAATCTATACACAGGATAGAGGTAGGGGAGGATTCTGGTCCGTCTTAGCTGTTGAATGACTGTTGAACATCTTTTTTTGCTTGAAAAGATGCTGGCAATGCTTTATGTTTAACATGGGCCTCTTTGAGTCATCTATTTCTATTTTTTTTACTGCCGGTTGTGGATTTTTAAAATAATGGTCAGGGTTTTTGTAGAATTTGCCTAAGTGTATCTGAAGTTACACTAGCACAAAGCACTGCTTTCTAGGAGACAGAAGTTTTAAAGAAGTTTATGCTGCTATGCTATGCCTTGAAGCATGGGATAGAGTTGAGATTTATGTTGTGTGTTTCTTCCCTTTCTTTGTATGTTTAGACTGATAAATAATAGTGGAGCGTAAGCCTTTCTTGAGATAAAAATATCTTCATTACAGTGAAAACATAGCTTGTTAGAGTGACTGTATTCTCAGGAAGCTACATGCTAATGCCAGACTCTTTCTAGCAACAACTTAAAAACCTTTAAAATCCAAAGATTTCAGTGGATGTCTTATGTACTGTGTGCAGTCTAATAGCCTATCTGAAGAAGACATAATTGCATTAATTGATTCTCATCAGCTTCAAGCAGCAAAAAGGCAGAAACTGGAGAGGTTTGGACACATGACTTGAGTTACAAATCCATTCTTTCAGGAAATGGTCAAATGGAAGTGAAAGAGAGAACTCCCTGTTATGCTGCCTGGTACATAAATTGTAGGATGATAGAAGGATCTAAGTTTGAAAGGACTCACAAAGTTCTTTAATCCAGTCTCCTTACCAAAGCAGGTCTAACTTCAAATCTGGATTAGATTGCTCAATTTCTCATCCAGCCTTTTCTTTTTTCTGTTTTTTTGTTTTCCTCCAGGCATGTCTGCTGAACTGTTTTCAGGGGTAAAGAGTTTTTTCCTTCTGTCCAGCCAGAATTTCTTGTGTTGCAACTTGTGTACATTGACTCTTTCCTTTCAGTATAACCCTGTGAGATGAGCTCCCTCAGTCTTCCTTCTGATGCCTTCACTTGGATAGGAAAATAACAGGCATAGAATCTCCAAGCTGCTAAAAACCAGCTGAAGTAGAGGTAAATTACAGTCAGTACCCTAACATAGTGCCTCTTTTGTTGGATCGGACAGGGGATTAAAATAGAATTCAGGTTGGAGTGCCCTTTGGTCATTTTGGGGGGGGGCCACAAAGATGTTCAGAAGGATGGAGCACCTCTCCTATGTAGACAGGCTGAGAGAGTTGGGGCTGTTCAGCCTGGAGAAGAGGCAGTTTCAGGGAGACCTCATCATGGCCTTTCAGTACATAAAGGGGGCTTATAAAAAAGAGTGAGAGCAACTTTTTTACATGGGCATGCAGTGATAGGACAAGGGGGAATGTTTTTAAGCTGAAAGAGAGCAGGTTTAGATTATGTTAGGAACAAATTCTGTACTGTGAGAGTAGTGAGGCACTAGGTTGCCCAGAGGAGCTTTGGATGCCCCATCCATTGAAGTCTTCAAGGACAGGTTGGATGGGGCTCTGAGCAACCTGGTCTACTGAAAGGTGTCCGTGCCCATGTCATGGGGACTAGAGGATCTTTAAGGCCCCTTCCATCCCAAACCATTCTATGACTATATGATCTTGCACATCGTCCTGCTTAAATCAGGGTCAACTATGAGTCATTTTGTTCAGCAATGTACCCAGTCAGGTCTTGAAACCTACAAGGATACAGACTGTCTATCTGTATCTCACAAGGATACAGATACTCTCTGGCCAACCTCTTCCAGTGCTTGATACTTGACTCCCATTGCGGTGAAGAAATTTTCCCTCTGTCCTCTCATTACAGCTTCAGCCTTCTGCCTCCTCCTGCTGCCATGCACTACTGTGAAGAGCCTGGCCTGGTTTTCTTGTTAACCTCTGTAATTATTGGAAGATTGAAGTTAGCTGCTCCCTTCCAAGCCTTCTCCATGCTAAACAAGTCCAGGTCCACGAGTTAGTCCTTACAGGGCAAGTGCTTCAGCCTTCTGACTGTCGTGGTGGTCGTCTGCTGAAATTGCTTCAGATGATCAGTGCCTTTCTTGTACTGATGGGCACCAAAATGGATACAGTGTTTTAGATGGAGTTTACAAACCCTAGTATTTCTTTCCTTTGAGATCCTGGTTAGGGTCCTGCTATTTTATAGCCAAGGGTGCAGTTGTCCTACACTGCCTCCAGGGCACACTGTGGGATCACATCCAGCTTTGCATCCACCAGGATCACGACACCTTTTCAGAATAGCTGCTCACCGGGTAGTCATTTCCTAACCTGTATTGTTGCCAGGAGTTATTTCTTCCCAGATGCAGAACTTTGCTTTTGTCCCTATTCAATTTCGTAAGGTTCCTCTGAGCCCATTCTCCCAGCTTGTCTATGTCCCCTGAAGAGATGCTCTCTGCCCTTGAATATATCAAGGACAAGACAAGGAAGGTAAACTGCCATTATACACTTTCTGAGGGGGGAAAGTCGGTGATTCTTTGGTATTTGCACTTCGTAGTAGATTAATTTTTAATAATAAATGTAATGCTGCATGCATACAACAGAATGATAACATAAATGATAATGAAATATAATTCTGCAATTAACTAAAAGTAAGCACAAACCAAACAGAACAATCAAAGAAAGATTCAAATATAAACATTCCACGCCCCTCAAAAAACCCATAACAGTATGATGACTGTGCCATTAAAATAAAATATTGAAAGTGTTTTGCCACTTTTTGAATACTGTAAGATTTTGTCATGGGCATGTGTACTGCAGTATAAAGGAAATTGTAGGATTCATATGGTATCCACAGACTTCTAAACTCACAAATACAGTAGCCCAAAGGCAAGAGGAGAGAATGAGGAAATACTTTACTTATTACAGAGCATCACATCTGAAGGCAGTGGCTGTCCACCTCAAATATGGCACTGGTCTTAAGATGTGGAGGAAACTGTAGAAGCAAATCATTACACATTCTTTCCTTGAAAGTCTACATTGTCTTGATTTGTTGTTCAAGGAGCTGTTAGATGTGTCAAGCAATCTTTCTTAACCTTGCATCTTTCTGTGTTCTAGAAGATACTCTTCTAACCTTGTTCCTGCTTTCCTGCTGTGCATTTCCTGGTTATGCCTGTTTTGCACTCTCTGGGAAATGGAAAAGGTCTAGGAACATCTCAGTTCTTTGATGCCCTTTTTTTTTTTTTTTTTTTTTTTTTTTTTTTTTTTTTTTTTTTTTTTTTATTTTTATTTCTCAACNTTTTTTTGTGATACTGCCTGGAATCCATGATCCCAAACAGTACCTGTTCTACCCCATATTAACGGAGAACACAACCCAAAGCCAAAAGTCTTCCTTGTCTCCTTTCACTTTTCTTTCATATTTCTAGATGTTCTTTTTCCCCCTAGTTGTCTCACTTTCATACCCAATACTTCACCATTATTTGGTTGCTTAAAATTGCCAGTTGCCTTTCTGTCTCCATTTATGGGTAGACTGAGCTCCAGCATCTCGTCTTTTTTGTTGTTTGTTTTTTTGAAGGAGGAGTCCTTCACTGACATTAATTGAATTTAAATGCAAATAAATGCAATTGTAGCAACAGGAGAAATGCAGAGAGCTTTTTGTTTGTTTTTTCTCTAGAGAAGGACATAGAAGATCTGTGGGCACAGAGAATACTTTGATACCTGCACTCATTTTGGACTCCTATCTTTTCTAGGCTACCACAGCCAGGTATCTCTAACTGCAGCATTGCATAATGACATCAAGGCCTGAGCCAAGCAGCCAAAACAGTCAGAGAACAAGATAACCTCAAAAACAATGAGTCTGCCAGCACCAATGCAGTTTCTCAGGTATAACACAAACAAAATGGAGCTGGTTCTCATTGATCCTGCAGTGCTGCTCCCTGTGTGTTGTTCTAACATCTAAACTTCACTCATCACTCTACTTCCCTTACTATGTGTAGCACACATAGTCCTTCTGTGCTTCTATGTACATATCACACCTGCACTGGACACCATCAGCCTAAGATTTCAATACAAACAGTAATTCTACACACAGAGAAAAAAAAACTTACCCATAGTGTGATACACTTCTCTCCCACCATTCATTACAGTCTAGCAAAGGATGCAAGGACTACTTGCAACCTTGTTCGGTGACTGGAGATGGCATTCCTGTCCACCTCATCTCCTAGTGAATAACACTGATGAAGGGAACTACTTCTTCATCTTTGCTCCCTGTGCTGAGCTGGACTATTTCTGAGGAGAGAAAAGCATTTGCAGAGAACTTTTGTGCCCAGTTACATTAGGCAGCAGAAGCAATTGTAGTTTCAGTAGTTTATTTTGTGTCTGGGGAATGCAGTGAGCAAGATTGGGATGATCAGAGACAATGCCACGCTGCAAACTGTGGAGTTGGGAGACTGGTTGTCTGGGAAGTCTGGAGAGGATAGCCATCGGTAAGAAGAAAAGGCAAAATTGCATTCCCCATCTCTCTGGATCTTCATGATGTCTCTATCCACCAGCACTCAAGTGATGCTTAAGAGTGTACTAGGGTCTGTCTGGAATAGTGTTAATTTTCTTCGTAGCAAGCTGTATGATGCCGTGGTTTGGATTTGTGACTAAAGCAGCCCTGATGTGTTTTGGTTATTGCTGAGTAGCGCTTGCGCGGCATCATGGCTTTCTCTTTTTCCCACTCAGCCCTCCTCAGGGGTATGCAAAAATTTGGAGGGGACACAAGCAGGACAGCTGACCCAAATAATATTGTATGCTCTATAACATCATATACAGTAACAGAAATTGAGGAGAGATAGATTTTGGGGAGGTAGCTATTGCTCAGAGACTGGCTCTGGACATCACTTTGCTTTTGCATCACTTTTTTCACCTCCTTCCTCTTTCCTTCACTTACTAAACTATATTTATCTCAACCCATGAGTTTTCTCGCTTTTGCTCTCCCCTTCCTGCTGTGGGTTTGTGGGAGGAGTGAGATATCGTGTGGTGCTTAGCTGTGGGTGAGGGTCAACCTGTTACGAAGTGCGAAAAGAAATCCTCCAGAGTCTCTCTGCTGTACACACAGACAGGCTTCCACACATCTGCAGTACATTCCCATACTCAAATGTGTGCACAAACATGCATCCCAGCGTCTGCTCTGATGCAGTCACTCACTACCCCACTGTTTACCCCAGGACAACACAGATGCTGTGAACTGCCAAGGGATGCGTCACAGCCAGCTGAATCTGAACCACACTTGAGCAAGCACTGTGACACTGGTTGGAAACTTTCTTCTACAGGGTACAGAGGCATCAACTGACCTTGTTTGCTACCTCATGTGACCTGTTGATTGAGGGAAGTTAGAATTGAGACTGTTGCAGTGTCCAGACTTCAGCCTGTTGCTCCGGCCTGCTCATCCACGTGTGCACTGTCAAGGGAGACCTTAGCAAAGCAAGAGGCTACAGGGCACTGGAGCCCAGGTGCTGTTCTCCTTCGTCCTGCCAGTGGAAAGGAAAGGCTTGGGCAGGAGGGCCCCCAACCTATGGGTTAACAACTGACTGCACAGTCAGTGTTGCAGGCAGAGCTTTGGCTTTTATTTCAGTGGACCCCAACTTTGAGGAACAAGGCCAAGAGCATGTTTTCCAACAGGCTTTTCAGCCTAGCTAGGAGGGCTTACCCTAAGCGTATTCTGCATGCACTGGGATTTTTCTGGTCTTTCTCCTACTTCCATGGCCCTCCAGTGGTACTATGTGCTCTCCTTAGTCTCTTTGAACATCTGCTTCTTTCTTCATCTCTTGTGAGGCCACTCTCTGCTCTCTCAGCATTCTTTCAGTCTTTCTGCTACTCTGATCTCTGGGTTTCTTTCTGGCCTACTTTTTTCCACCTTTCTGAGGCTAGTCTTTGTTATCCTTCACATTTGCAGGCTTTAAGCTATTTTCTTAACTCCTCTGAGCCTATTCTGTCTTCTTGAGGTTCTTTCAGGCTCTTTTCTAGTCTGTCAGGCTCTGCAAGGCTTCTCTGTTCCGTGAGACTCCCTCAACCTCTCCACTTCTTCCCTAGACTCTCCTAAGCTGCTGTGGCTGCTTTTCAGTTTCTTCCTTCCTCTTACTGAGATGATTTTGGAGCACTTTCAGTCTTTCCGCTTGTTTTGTATCTCACTCACCTCTCAGCCTCCCTTTCTGTCATTAGACTGGGTTTTCTACAGCTGTTTTAGTCTCCTCTCAAGGTTCATGGCGTCTCAGCAACTACCTTTCTTTCTCCTGGGACTTTTTCAGCCTTCCTGCTTGTTTCTTCCTTTCTCCAAGGCTATTTTTCTGTTGCTCTTTTAGCCTCTCTCCTCTCTTAGCAGATGCAGGTATACACTCCCAGTGCACCTGCAGAATCTCTGATACCTTCTTGTTATTGTCAGGGTCTCTTGTATGTTTATTATAGCTCTTTCAGGCTTTCTACTAGTTTCTTTTTTCCCCTCGGTCTTCTCAAGGCCACCTTTGGTTCTACTGAGTACTCCGGAACTCCTTTCATAGTTCTAAGACTTTCCTGTTATCACTAAGCCTCCTTTGTATTCTCTGAGGGATTCTTTGCCTTATCTATTTCTTTCTTGGCCAATTTGACATTGCTACGTTTTGTTTCCTTGAGCACTTCCAGGCTTTCTTCCCTTCCCTGAGGCTAGTTTATATACTCTGAATCTCTTTTAGACTCTCTGTTGCTTTGTTCCCTTCTGCTTGGCTCCACTGTTTCATTTGGTGATCTTTCAGGCCATCTTCTACTTTCATGGTATTTGGAAGGCTATTCTGCAATTTTCCTCTATCTGAGTCTTAATCACATTTTGTCTGAGACTTCTCAGTGTCCTCTGGATGTCTTTCAAGCTCTCTACTACTTGGTCCTCTCTTCAGCTATTCTATATTCTCTGGGAGACTTGCAATCTCTTTCCTATATTAACAGGCTCTCAAAACCATTTTTCCATTCTTTGGGTACTTTTCACACTTACTTCTGTTCTATTAGAGTATTGTTTTGAAGTATGAGAGAGGACTGGGGCAGGGGGGAGGAGGGGAATCTTTTCAGAGATGCAACAGTTTCAAGACCACTGGATTTCAAGTTCAGTGCAGCTGAAGTAGATCTCTGTCAGTCACCTTTTGGAATTTTTTTTTTCCCTTTTTGGTTTTGGTGGTGGGGTTAGGAGACAAATGAGCTCAAAGCGGCACCTTTGAAAAAATGCTTTATTTTTATATCATCCTAGTAAAAATCTTTTATATAAAGGCGAGAGTAGGTATTGCATAGAAGAAACACTGGTGCAAACATCACCCGGTGGGAATGGCATGTTGTTTCTTAGTGTCTACTATCTACTGCACAACAGATGGCTAGCCCACAGCCAGACATCTCCAGGTTTCCCCATGCCAGCTACAGGATGAAGCTGCTCAACTCTGTGGAAGGAAGTTACATCAGAATTATGTGTGGCCTATTCCATGCTGCTCCCAAGAACCATCTGTTGTGAAAACACCCTTTTCCCCTTGACCTTTTCTCTGCCTGACCACCAGTTGCCCAAGAAAGACCATGAGGATCAGTTTGGCTGCCCTCTGCTTGCACCCCTCCTGTGTGAGAGTTTGTATTACATGCATACAAATGAGGGGGTGGACACAGGATGGGGGAGTTGGCCTAAAGCAACCACAGTCCAGGAACTCAATGCATGACATACCCAAGGCATCTTCTGTCATCTTGGAGACATTTATGTCATTGTTTTTAACATCTTATATGCTATGGGCACTTTTTTTGAGCACCTTCCACCTGGGCTTCCTGTAACTAACAGCCTTGGTACATCCAGAAGGGAACAGAATTCACTGCTAACACTTCATCAGCTTTCAAGTAGAGGTTCTTCAGGCAGTTCTCCTGTTTTGTCTCTGCTTAATTTCTATTGCAGCTTCCAAGCATGAAGGACAGTAAGACAGCAGGTATGCTACAGTCTGAAGGAACACTCAGAGAAATAGCACTTTCACAGACTTGAACTGTGCTTTCATGAATTAGAGATACAGAGAGGTATGCATGTATACAAATCAATATTTGTGTATATTAAAGATACTCTTACTCAGTATCAGTTTTTATTTAAAAACATGCTAAAAACTTATAGTTAAATAATCAGAGTGACATTTGGGGAAAACACACAGATAGCCACCTACCAGCATAAGCAAAAAAAGTGCATACATACATGAGCCAAAGCTCCCTTCGACTAGTTCACAGGAGCATTTGTGCCTTCTCTGACAAACTCACTGATGCAGCCTCATACTTTCCAGAGCTGTTTTTTGCTGCCTGCAAAATGGTTTTACTTTTCTGCTCCTTTGAGGATGTCTGTCATCACCTCCCACATCAGAGAGTCAGCTAGAGACACAAATCAGTCCTGCTTTTGACTCCTCTCCTGTAGGTGGCTTCATAGAGATGAATACATGAAGCTCATGTAACTATCTCACTTAATACTGTGCTTAAAATGCCAAAAGTAGTCATTAAAAAAGATCTCAGGATCTATGCTGCTAGATCGTGAAATGGAATGAAGCATTCTAGAAAAATAAGTTTGGATGGAAGGCAAAGTAGCTGAGTTTGCAACTACACATTTCATCTCTGAGTTACTCATAAACATTTTTTATTTCCTTATTACTTTCACTAATATATTTTACCATTTTTGTACAAAAACTGACTGCAGATTAAAATTTAAGATGCGGCAAGTACCACTGTGTGACCCCAAAGGACAGAGATGATGCTCCTGCTCGGTCCTGCACCCTGCTCTTTTTAAGCACCAGAGAAAGCTAGAGAAAGCTAAGCACTTTGGCCCAAAGGGAGAATGCAGTGGAGCCATCGGATGAAAATCATCCTGTCTTTTCTTGCAAAAATGGGAACGCATCTTAGCAACTTTGGATACAGTCTTACATGTAGCAGCAAATACACTGGGCATCAGAGCCCCTTCTTCAACATGGAACAGCCATCTCCAGTGAGGCTCAGATGCTCCTGGTCCCGATTTTTGTTAGAAATGGAAGTAAAACTGGATTCAGTTTCTGTGCTTTCCCTCTGCTTCTTCCCCAACTCCTTCAAAGGCTATCCAAGTGAAATAGCTGAACTCATATGGCCTTGTCTGCTTCAGTGGGAAACAGGAGCCCTGTGAAACTTTGGGCATTGTGCTCATATGGGCAAGGGCTGTGCTCTAAAAATAGTAACCTTCTTCACTGCAACACCCAAATTCATTTCTATCACCCACACATTCACACTCCTTCCTGTCACACTGATTTCATAGGAACTCAAAAAAGTGACACGTAGGTCAGACAAAACACTATTGCTGCCAGATGTACAGATGCATGCAGGACTTACTAGGAATATAAACAGGGGACTAAAACCTTCCAGATATAAAGTGGCTCAACAGCTATTTCAGCCCACAAGGAAAAGATAAGCTGAATGATACAATGAAAATTGTATCTTTTTAGAGCTTAAAGTATAAATATTCAGATTGCACATTAAGATAATTTTGTTTACCAGAGGAGTAGTTTGACATGGCATGGCTCTGAAAGGCATAATATCTCCATCCTCAACAGATTCTGAAACTCAGCCCAATACTGTCATAGTGAACCCCATCTCACATACATGTCAGTACTCCTTTGAGAGTGACACTGGATGAGGTAACCTCTGAAGGTTGATTCGGACAGCTGCTAATGCAAAAAGCTGTGTTTCTTTCAGAGCTGAGTCAAGCCCTGACTGAAATTTAGTCAAAACATTCTCCAGTGTCTGAGCCTTTCCCTCTTCCTTCATAAAATAGCAAAAACCTGGAACAAAGGATAAATGGGGGTTCCTTGCAATGAAGAAGCATTTAAGGTAGAGAAATATACGTTCAAGTTTTCTAACAGGAATGTTGGTAAAAATATGCATTGAGTAAACTACCCCAAGGGATGGACTTGGCAATCCATCAGCAAGAATCAATTCTGTACTGAAGGTGTGACAACACAAACCGTCTGAGTACTGTTTTGGAAATTGCCCCTTTCCTGCACCATCTGGTCACCTTTAATCAAACCACTTTTTCTACCTCAGGGAGACAGTTGTTTTTGGCTTGAGGAAACACCTACAATGAAGGGCATGGCATGATAAGGTTGCCATCAAATTGCCATCCCCTTCCTTCACATCCAGCAGCACACCATGCCTTGGGCAAACTTTTTGAAGCAGACAACACAATCTGTGAAGTCTGCTGCCTGTAGGTCAGACTGCAATCTCTCTCCTTTGTGCTAGCAATAACTTGCTTAGTCAGTGCTTTTAGCTTTCAAAGTAGCATGACATCAAAGCAGCCAGGCACTGCTTTGGGTGAGTAAAGGCATTGAAACTTTGCCCCACAGAAGTAAGAAGCTCATCATCTGGTCCAATGGGAAGGCTTTGCATTCCATCTGAGGAAAGAGTCTCTGATTTTAAAGGAACACCTTTGTTACAGTAGGGGCATCAAGGCCCTAATAAAGGTAGATGATGCCTCCCCATGGACTTGAGAAAAGTTGTGTCTTTGCCCGCACTGTCAACTTTGAAAAACATGTCCTCTGGCGATCGCACAGTGGTTCCCAAATTAATGTACAATAAATGTGTAAAACCAAAAACAGTAAGAAGTTATAAGTCAGGCAACTAAATTCTAAGCTATATCCATCATAATAATAATCATCATAATTATTATAATAAAAAAGTATACACCATAAGGTACAAGAAGCTGCAAAGCAAAGCAGCTCCAATTCCTAGGACTCTCAGTTAGAGTGGCTTTTCCGAGTCTTCCAGTAAATTGGATATAAGGGTTGAAAACCTAATGGAAGACTTTGAAGAATTCTCACTTGAAGTCGAACACATGTAATTTTTGCACATATAGCATGGATTAGTAGAGCAAAACATTTTCTTAAGTTAAGAAACATTCTTAGAGCAGATCTATGATTTCGTGTAGAAAATCCATTTGTTTGGGGGGGTTTCCCCCTCTTTGGCAAATAAATGGCAAATGTGAAACAGAAAGAAAAAAAAAAGAGTCAAATAAGTTGTGATAATAACTGGACAAGTAACAACAAAGTGGATCAGTCAATAGGACGGATTCCTTCAGCAGGGCTAAGTGTGATGCTCCTTGTGGTCATTCCTTGTGTTCATTTTTATGATGAGACAGAAGGGTTGATGTGATAATGTTGCAGAGGCTTTAGGCATCATATTTTTTGCCAGTCCTATGAATCTGCTGGAAGAGTGTCATGGAGAAGGCCATGCCAAGAATCTGAAGGAAAACAAACAATAAGGGCTTTAATGCAGGAAGGCTTCCAAAACTGCACTGCTGACCTGTGCTCATGGCCCAGCTGTAGTTTTAACAGTCATTCTACACTAGCCATATTTCTCAACCTTCAACACTGAGCAGTAAACTTGAATGTATGCTGTTCAGGCACACAGTGATGTCCAGGGTTGTATCTGACAGAGCACAGATGGAGGCAAAAAGCTCTCAGGGCTCTTTGTCATATGAACAACGATTTTTCAGAATCAATACATACGAGTCACTCTTCCCTTTGACCCAGCAACTGGTGCTTGTCTAGCCAGGTAACTGTGACTGAAAATATCAGATCCAGGTATCATCTACAAAAAGTATAACAGTGATAGAATCATAGAATATCGTGAGTCGGAAGGGACCCACAAGGATCATCAAGTCCAGCTCCTTGCCCTGTACAGGACAACCTCAAAAATCACACCATGTGCTTGAGAACATTGTCCAAATACTTCTTGAACTCTGGTTGGCTTAGTGCCATGACCACATGCCTGGAATCCCAAAACCTTAACAGATTATTATGATACTTCTGCATTTCTTTTTTAAAACATGTTGACCTACGCAGATGAGTGGCCATGACTTGACTCATTTCAGGAATTTCTAGAACTTGCTACCAAAATTAAAAAACAACCAGTTCCCTAAGGGACAGCATAACAAATGGCTAAATATGTGAAATCCAAAGAGGTACTCTGAAGTCAAAACACAGGTAAGCAGAACCCCACTGCATCATGTCTTCTTTGCAGGACTCACTGCTGACCTGCTTCCTTTCTGAGCAGATGGCCTTATATGAACTCATAAAACAAATCTGACATTATTGAAATAATATTCCAACTCAAAGCAGTTGAGCATCACTTTTTACACAGCAGAATCAAGAATTCTGACAGCAAATCAAAGCCATGTTGACAAACATCATACCAGTATTACCTGCATTATGAGGATGCACATCCCAACTGAACCAAGGACATGCTTATTCTCATGAAACCAGGTCATAACTCTCTCATAACATCCCTGAAATGATGAAAGATGAAAATTGAAATCCCAAGGTCACATTTTCTTTCATGTGCATTCCCTCTGTTTTGTTCCTTCCCACCCCTGCCTAAGACCTGACCCGAGCAAAGTGAGCCTTACCGTTTTCCAGACTAATTCAGTAGAGTTCCTTCCACAGTCTTGGGAGTTTTCTGTACAGCATCGGTCTGGAACAACATTTTCTCCCAGGACTGGGTACCAATCCGTATAGTCATTCACACCACAGCATTTCATCTGTGCAAAAGTAAAGGATTAATAAATTAACTAGCACAATTTGTGAAACACACACAACCACAAACTTGTGCTTTCACTAAACCACTCTGTATTTTCCAAAGGGTTGCCGCAACACTTTTGTAGTTTTAAAGTGTTCTGTGGTCACTGACCTCTAAAATACTTAAAAACACAAAGAAAAAACAAAATCAAAGAAAATAAATGGTTCCACGTCCAAGGTATGTTAGTCTTCTTGTCATAGAGACGTGAGCCCAAGCACCAAAACATAAGGTAATCTGCCCTCAACTGCTAACAGCAAAAGTCTGCCAAAGCTTCAGTTCCACCTATGCAGGTTTTGCTGCCTCTCTGCTGCTTCATATCATCTCTATGCCTGTGATAGGCACAAAGAATCTCAAATAGGTGAGCATCTTTCACCTTACAGAGTACACTTTGATCCTGGGTTTCACAATACTCCTGGATGTTCTGGAGTGCAAAATCAGAAACCAAAACCTGCATTAGCCAATCTTGGCATGGATGCCACACTTAACAGACTGCAGCAGGCTTCATGAACAAATTGCTATTTTTTTTTTATATTGAGATCATATATTACCTCTGCTTGAATAATATTCCATGCATTTTTCAGTCCAACGTTATTTTCTGAATTGTATAGCTTCATACCTTCCTTCAAATCCTTCTTTGCACTCTCACTGACCTGCACCATGTAAAAAATAAAGTCAATGCTGTTCAGAGGAAAGGACCAAATGGTATAGACACACATATAGAACATCTGTCTCTTAATTTTTCTCACCACAAATTTAACATACGTAGAAAAGCTTCAAGACTCTCACAAGTCAGTGGGACCTCTAAGCACCTGTCAAGGCCTAGTCCCTCCCTGACATTGCAAAATACTGGATTAATTCTCCTGAGATAGGAGACCTCTGCCAAGAGTCCATCATGTAGTCATCATCTGATTCAAACTAAGTGAACATTAACAGCATAAATCTGCTGAGCTTACTGTCACCTTGCCAGAGATGGCTGTTGTCAATACCCCACAGCAGCCTCTCCTGCCTGTAACCTATGGCCTACTTTAAGGCCAGAGTTCTGGCCTTCCAAACCTAACAGAGTTATCTTTGCATGGGTTCTGGGTTCAGGCAGGCTATAGTAAATAACCAACACAAAATCAATTGAAAAAAGACATTATTGTTGTTCTCCTTGTGGGAACAGACTTTTAGGATTTATAATTTTCAACTGTGCTGTCCTTTTCTTAAAGGATAAAGTTGGAATGCTTAATGAGAGATATGAGATGTCTAATTTCTTGTATAAATTTCAGTCTGAGCTCAGAGTCCCAGATGCAGGTAAGAATGCCTCTGACACTAGTGAGCTGGCAGCAGAGAAAGGATTATGGTCCTGGCATAAAGGTCAACTATATTATAAGATCTCTTTCATTCCTCTTTGACATCCCAGTCAAAATCAGAAGTTCACCTCAGCTCCCTGAAGTAGCAGGCATTATAATGACAACCTGAGAAGACATAAAGGTCTGGTAGGAGCTGTTTTAAAATAAGTCTGGACATGCACATACTGCAAGATTCTGCCCTGTGTTTAGCAGAGTTCTCCAGTTCCTCAGGCGCTTTTCCACTCTTACATATCCAATAGGCCAGCCAGTTGTGCCTACTTCACTTGGTCTCTATGAGATAGCAAATTCCTACAGATGATCTTTATGAGAAGCTGCCTCCTGATCCATTTTGCACCCTTGCCAAACTCTCTGGGAGTGCCCAGTCAAGTGAGACAACTGGCGGCATCTGGAATAACCTATGAATATCCCATGCCTCTCTCTCCAGTCCTGTTCCAATGGGTTGGCCCTAGGAAGCTAACCAGATTTTAAGTAGGATCTCCCACAACTCAGGTCCACAAGATGATCAGCTTCCTGCAGACATCAAACAGCTGTGTTGAAGGCTATCTAAGATTTTAAAAGAAGAATAAAAGAGAGGCCCTGGACCAGAATTTTATGTCAGGGATTTCTATTCTGCTTGCTCTCCTCATCACCTCCTCCCCCGCCTTCAGAAGCAGCTTATAGGAAACAGCCAAGGTTTCAAGGTAAAACCTTCACCAAAGTGAAGATCAAAGAAAATCCACATACTTTTATCAAACAAAAACAAACTGAACCTGCTTTACATGCTAGTACAGATAATTAATCTACGTGACATATTTGCTTACCTTGTCCATATAAACAAAGAACAAAATGAGTAATATCAGCTCTGCCAGAAGAATTATCAGCAAAACGATGAAAAACTAGAACAAAGAAAAAACAGACAGTGTATATACACTTGCCAACCAGAGAGCAAACCTGGGGCTTCTAGGAACTATGAAGACTACGGGCCTTGTCCTCTAAACCTTTCCTGTACTGCCAAAAACATGCAAATTTGATTTCAAACTATTCAGGCATATTGATACTATATTGCCACTAAAATTTCTGAGGGTCTTGCCATTGGTGAGGAAATTCACTGTGTCATTCCCCAAATCTTAGGTTTTGGCCTACTACCAGTTTGCAGGTTTCAGCCATGCTTTTGTCTTGCTCCTTTTGACTGTTGTCACAGCACACAGCCCTCTTTCCTTCATACAGACTACAGAACAGATGATAAACCCCTTACCATAAGGATCAATGTGATATGCCTCAGGAGTGATTCCCTGGCAGGTGTGCATTGACCTCATCTGACTGTGGAATAGTCACATTATTACTCAGCACTTCCATTCCCAGCTCTCTGCATCTGAAATCTCTCTCTGCAGGGGCATCTGAAGTGTGACTTCTAGTAGTTTCTCACTACTTTTCATGCCCACTATGCTTTTTTTTACCCATGCCTTTATGCCCTAGCAGACTGTCAGATAGGCATGGCACCAGCCGCCCAAACACAGGGCAAAGCAGTACACAGCACTGCTAGCTCTTCAATTGGAAACTCCTGATAGTCATGGTAGTATAAATAGACTTTTGCAGAACCTTGTAAGAATATAAATACCCTTTAAAAAAAAAAAAAGCTGATGTCGCAGTTTGTGTGCATGAATGACATGGACCTCATTGCTATTCTCTCTTTGCATTCCTAGCTGTAGAGCATACAATCCAAGAAATCAGGCAGCAAAAACCAGGTGCACATTTTCCCTCCCGTTTAATTCTCTGAGGTGGTCTAAGTAGTGCTGCCCAGCTGTTCCGCAACATCATATAAGGGAGACTTTTGCCCAAGGAAAACATGCTCATGAATGTCACAGCATCTGTATTCATAAGCTGTGACTGAATGGGAAGCTCTGCTTTGAAAGCCCTCCTCTCACCTTCTGCCACACTACCTCTCTCCATGGGGCGGAGAGAAGCATGATGAGCCCTCCTGGGTTCATGCAAGAGGGGCGGTCCACACTTTATGTTCTGAGAGGGGATTCAAACCTCTGTGCTTCAGTGCTGAACAGAGACTGGCAAGGATCAGACTTTTTCTTTTTTTTTTTTTAATTGTTAAGGCCTGGCAGACACCTTGACTTCTTAACTTTGGGTCAGATGGTTTCCACCATCCTCTACCCTTAGATAAGGGCAATGTAAAAAATAGCAATGAGAGGCTTTGAGCCCCTCTGTGCTTATGATTTTTTCAGTCCATCTTTCCAACAGACGTTTCCAGAAGGGCTATCCATGTTGATCCTACAGTTCATGCTTAACTAGAAGTAACTGATAGTAATTTTCTATGCTATCTAATACATTCGGGCACATAGTAACTAGGATACATTTGCAAATACACCACTGATATCACTGTGATCAAAGCTGTGGGAGGTCATACTGCAAGCATACAGAAGACTGAAAGCCAAGGGCAATATTACAGTGAGTCACAAGGCTATTGTGCACCTGTCATTCAAACAAAATAATAACAAAAGCAACAATCACTCTCTTAGTGAAAAGGAGTATTCATGTCTTACGCTCAACAGGAGGCACTTGTTTTCCTTGATAGCACCTAGACAGCCCAGAAAGCCGGTCACCATGATCACTGTGCCAATGGCAATGACTAGGTTGGCAGCTGAAAGTGATGGAAAGCTAGGAGAAAATGTGGCGAAGTTTCCTTGCGACACCGACAGCCAGATGCCCACACCCAGCAGACCACAGCCACATAACTGCAAAGAGATAAACAAAAGAAAGGTGTAACCATTAAAAAAAAAAAACTGTCTCCTTTCGCAGCAACTCTGAAAATAAAGAATTTCACAGGTAAATTCTCAGGTAAGTGTTCTGCAGTAATGCTTTCACTGGCTTGATGCAGAAACAAAGTGAAATTAAATGTTCTTACTTAGACTTGGTCATGTCACCTATACTTATAATTCTATTTAAAAGCCACTGGATGGCAGAATTCTCTTTTTAAAGACAGCACATGAAACTAGGGCTATTCATTGATCGCCCACCAGCAAAACCCAATGCAATTTTAATCAACAGCATCATTTCAATAAATATTTGTCATAAAATGCCCAGTCCCACTAGCCATATTGGGTTTTAGTATGTTTTCATAGCTTTAGTGCTGTTTGCCTGTGTTCAACGTCACAAAAATCAGATTTCTACATTCATTATCTATAGGAAGTTCAACTTTTGCTACTCTCCATCAGTGAGAGAACCTGAAGGAAATGCACAGCTGCTAATAAAAGATAAAATTAATTTCACTTTGTTTCTCACTTTTAACAGTATGACGTCTGGTTAAGGAAATACGGCTTCCCATCTTAAGTCATGGGGCAGGTCTTCAGAGCAAGGGCCAAGTATTGCATTACGGGGGGCCTTAGGCTGGCCATCTTTAATACTTGTACTTGGTCAAAGTGGCTGTTATACAACTTCCCATCTGATCTGTGATCACTGTGCAGTGAAATCTGATGTAGGAGTTAGTTGTACTTTCATTAAATCTGTGAGCTACTCAACAGTACTATTAGTTTCCCATCAAATCTAGCCTTTGCCAAAGTCAGAGGTGAAATTCACATCATCTTCAAGTGACAGGGGGATCAAAGTGCAACCCACAACCCCCAGTGCAGAGTATTTCTGCTCCAATTTACTTGGACCACTGTACGGGAAAATCAAAACTGCATCTAATCATTACTCACAGTAATATCCCAAAGCTGCTGGTGTTCACCTGTCAGCAGTGGAACATGAGCTCTTTTCATCTAGCAGGTTCTCCACACCCAGTCCACACCATCATGCTTGCATACTTTTACTCAAATAGGAAACTGAACCTCAGAGAACAGCACCTCCACTAAACCAGGCTTCAATCCTGCCTTGTGATGAGCACAAATCTGGCACGATGAAGACCAAACATTTCAGGCAAATATCCCCTCTTCTGTCTGAGGTGACTACCAGCAGGGCTGATAGCTCTGGGTACAACTGGCTTCTTTTGGTTTTGCTGCTTCACAGAAAGTGAAAGAAAAACTAGAATAGTATCTTCTTGCAATCACATCACCTTATCTTTGAGATAAGATTATGTTTTCATAATCATATACCATATACATACCTATTTTCTTTTACTTCCCCTGTGACCCTTTTGTCCCCTCTGAGCTCTCTTCCTAGTTTGGTTGAAGCTTTTGAAACTACTTTGCATCTAGGGAAACTCATCAGTTCAGTGAAAAATTGGGACAAGAAGTAGTCCTTATGCAAGATGCTCACAGGTGTTCCCAAGGAAGGCAGAGTAAAGCATCTCCCAAAGCACTGAGCATAAAAATATAGGGTTGTGTAGGCAGAAAAAGAGAATGAGAGATGGAGAGTAACTATGTTGCAATGGTGGTAATTTCCACATACCTTAGCACCTAAGCTTTAGTTTAGCAATCTGGAGGAAAACCCCACAAGTGTCTAAAGCTCACAAGAACATGTATTGAATAACTCAGAGGAAATTTTCAGCATTCTTGTAAGGAGTCTGGGAAGCACCTCTGTTTCTGAAACTCAACACACAGTAACTCTCCAGAGTGAGCTGGGGAGCTTTGCATCACTGGATGAGGATAAATGTCACAACATCTGTTTCCTCTAACAGACCTGGATGCAGCTGTAACATGAGTGTGTGTAGCAGAAAAAAGTCAAACACCTACTACCCCTGTGAAAAGACTGGTACAAAACATACACACGCAGACGTGGCAGGGGAGGGCTACAGGACTTTCATCTCTTCCCTCAAATCTGTCCTCTCTGATTAATAGTTTTGAATTGATTTCTCATTGCCTTTCATGGCATGTCAGCAAGGTCAGAACTTAGAGCAGTAAAAAGCTGGGGAGGAATGTGAAACAGAAGCCTCCTGATCATATTCTGCTGCAAGACCCAATAGACATCGCTACAGGTTTAAACTGTCTGCAGTTCGTGGAACCAGCCACCCTATTGCTCCTGCTTTAAATTTCATCTACTCTGTCCTTGAACTGCTGCAGTTTTGATGCCTCAAGCCCACTCAGGAATCCACTCTGTGGCTCAGCTGTTTTTGCCGTTAGATGAGAACTGCAGGCAGTTGCTTGGGCTGAGACCTTAAAGGTTCAGGAGGTCAGAAGCAGCTCTCACCACACAACATTCATTTAAGATATTAAATGGCACTTCTAAGCTTCCAGGGCTGCCACTGCCATTAGCTGATGGCACTTCAATCAATGACTTCATAATACATCATGGATGAGACTTGAAATGTTTCCAAAGAAGTTTCTACCAAAGTCTGAAATTGTTCAGTGTAACTTTCCATCCAAATTCAGACTTTAAAGGTCATTCACAAATGTATTCCTTGGACTTTCAGACTCTATTAGGCTCAGAAATCACAGCCCTAGCTCAAGTGTTTTGAAAGGGTGCGGTGAATTCTGGAATCATCAGGGCAAAAGCAAGAGATCATTGCAGATAAACAAGGTGGTGGTAAGAGCAAGATCAGGGCAAAAGACTTACAAAGGAAAGGCAAGTAAAGGACAAATATGTGATCAATGGAAAGATCAGCCCATGAAGAGTCACACCGTGGGATCCAATGCCAATTATGAGATAGTAGCAAAAGAGATAGAAGAAAGAAGCCCTTACCAGCATCTCTTTACATTTGAAAAAATTCTGCAGCACAGTCTTGACTGAGATTGAGTCTAGAAGAGAAAGGTAGCTAGGAAATTACAAGGCTCATGTTTATGTTTAATTAGACAAAGTCAGAAGCAGCTAATTGCTTAGATGAGGGGAGAGCTATCTTCAAGTGTAGGAAATCAGAAAAGTGATGGACCCACTGGTGTTCCATGGGATGGACATGAAGACTAAAAAGAAGGACCAAGAGCAGAAGGAGAATCAAAGCTGCAGGGCAGAAAAACAGACAGATGGCTTCTGTTCCTTCGACAGACTCTCGGTTCAGGAGACCTTCTATATACACTTCCATACAGGGCTGATCATATTTTCACTTGCTTGCGGTAGCCACATCAGTATTTTGGTAAACTCAGGAGCAAAACACTTTGCATTTTGGCAGAAGACTGGTCACCTGCTCCTTCACCTTTCCACAGTGCCTTGATCAGAGAAGAAGCGTTTGATACTTGATGTGAAATGTTTGCAACAAAGGTCTGTCCCTAGGCAGACCACTATGGAGATGCAACATGAATGCCAGACATATGAACATGCTGGGAGAAGAGTCCTTTACAATGCAAAATGAATTGGTACATCAGCTGAGGCTGCAGGCATATCAACATTTGCTATTTTTTCCTGCAATTCTAATGTCCCACTGAAGGCAACTTGCCTTTCCAACTTCTGTAGTGATTGGGTACATGCCAAAGTGCACAGTGTGATTACAGCATCATCCAGAGCTTTGTGAAAACACTTATTTAGTGCAGTACTATAACTACACCACAGTATCTGCACTGATCAAGTTCTCACCATGCCTGATTTCCAAGCTAAATTCTGCTTTTCACAGATTTTTTACCTCCCAAAGTAAGATTTCTCCACCCTTAAGTTACACTGAAAGTTCAGATTACATAAAGAATCAAGTGATGGAGGGGCTATTAAATACCAAGGCTGATATAGGCAAGCAGGATTATCTACAATGTCTGAAGAGAGTAAAAAGTCAGGAAGACTTGCAAGAGATTTAATAAAAGACATGGCATCCTAAAAACTTCCACAAGGGGGCATCCCATACCAAATAGCTCAAAAAGTTTAAGACGTTTAGTACTTCTCTCCAGAGCTCCTCGATTTTTGTGCTTTCTTCTCTGTTTTTCTCTCTGTCCTTCTACTGAGTAGCAGTACTGTTGATGCTAAAATTTATGCTTTAAACCTCAGGTCCTATGACAAATGCTTTTTTTCACTCGTGCTTTTTAAAAAAATCCCAAATATTTCCACTGACATGGAACTTAATTGCATACACCATACCAACCAAAGCTAGCTAGCATTCTAGCAATAAAATACCTTTCCCTGACAGTTTATTCTATACTATTCGCATTTTTTATACTACACGGACACTATAAAAAATGTTCTGACAGCTATTTATTCTCACAGGATCCACTTCTTTCTGTTTGGAACAACCGAATCCTGGAAAGTGAAAGGAGAAAAAAATATATCAAGTCATCTTATTAATTCCTTTTTCACCATATAATGAAATAATATATGCTGCTTGGTATTTAATTTTGTGAGAGTGATGGCACTGACATTCCTTCCCTAGAGAAATGGTTCAACAGCATAATAAATTTCACTGGATTTTTCTTCTCAAAAAACATTGGCTTGTTTCCCTCTCATGATTAGAAATCATGATCCTCCAGGCAACCCTCAAATCTCTCCTTCCCCCGGCATTTATGTCACCACAGAACAATATCATAAAGTCAGTCACTTTTACTTATGGAGTTATTTAGCCAAGCTATGGTACATATATTTTGAGCTTAAAAGCAAACAAAAGAAACACCAACTTTCCTCACAGGTTCTCACACACTTTGCTATTTCACTGATCAAAATCTGAATTCTTTTCTACGCCTCAACATCTATCTGTCATCATCACTGTGCCCAGAAAAATTACAACATTCTAAGGAAACAGTAAGAATCTCAAATGCTTCAAGAGAAACGAGAAGTTCAGATAAACCCAGAGAGAGAAAACCCCCAAAACAAGTCTTTCCTTGACAAATGCTGTCACCAGAGTGAGAAAGGGGCCCTTTTACTTTATTCTACATTTTTGAGCATTGCATGAACTAATACAATACTAACTTTCACATTACAGCAACAAATCCAAGTTTGGTTGCCTTATGAAAAAGAAGATACAGGAAGAGTTTATAAGACCTAGGAAAGGGCAACACAGATGGTCAGAGGTATGCCAAGGCTGACATATTGTACAGAAGGAGATTGTGCACAGGATTATCTAGCCTGGAAGGTATTACTAGACAGGATGTGAATGAAATATTCACAACTCCAGAGGTCAGTTTGAAAACCAAACAGCCTGTCTCTTCAGCCTTTTCCAATAATAGGAACAAGGGGACTATTAGCAAGCATTTTTAGTATATTTTGCTTCACATAACTGAGAAGTAAATTGATCAGTTATGCCGTAGGTGATTACAAGAATCGAGCATTGTGGTCACAATTGTCAGTAAGGGCTAGATGATTTTATGTATTGGTAATAGCATTTGTAGTTTCTTAGCATATACATAAATAATGACAAGGAAGAAGCAGGAAACTGCTTCTCAGAGTAAGATAATGAATGCAGAATTCAGCAAAACTACCAAGCAGCAAACAAGGCAGAGTAAAGAAGGGGTAGGAAATGTCATTCTGTTAAGGTTTATTAATAGAATTATATTGATAGATTTGCTGTTGAAGTCATCGAACAGCATCATGAAAAGGGATAAGGCCATATTCCTGTTGACTTTTGCCATCATTCCATGCCATGCACAAAATGAGTGATGGAAAAGCTGCGTAACTAAGTGTGAGAGAGAAAGAGGGGTGGGAAGATTTATTCTTGACATCAGACTTCCTAGTGCTGGTTAAACACCAGGAGAGCTCTTAATGCACTTGGAATAGAACAGAGACATTTAGAAACCAAACACTGAGAGACAACCATTAGGGACAAAAAGAAGCAGCAAGTGTCACTGTACTCCACTTTGAATAACATGCCCTGGGCTGTCTGTGGCCCAGTTACAGAGAACAGAAAGCTCCCCACCTTCCCCTTGTGCTGTGTTAAAACAGGAAATCTTGCCTGAAGCAAAAATGATACAACATAAAATACACGGAACAGCTTAAATATGGCCTCCATAAAGTGGCAAAAAGCACAGGAGGTTTGTTACCAGGAAATACTAACAGCATGACTGAAAAAACAAGTGTCAGTGCTGAGAATTGATTTCAGGACAACTGCAGTGACAGAAATACCCTCAGAATTAGGCTTTGACAGGCCTTTCCTTAAACAAAAAGTTAACAGAAAGATGACCTGCTCCAAAAGGACAAGAATGAAAAAGCCACATGGACAAGCAGAATGCACCACCAAAGCCTAGCACAGAAAGGTTTTTCAGTGTCCAAGCAGCTCTTAAAACCCTCCCTTCTGCTGGTGTCAGCAACGCTTTGGAAAAGCCGCCAGTAATATTTTTGTTCTGTTTGGTAAGTTCTATAAGATAAAGGTTACCTATTTTAGTTCTTCTTTTCAAGATAGAAAGATTTTCCACCTTTTCTCCAACTGACTCTCAGACCAGTCAGTGTGCAGATGAGGTAAGGAAGACAATGGCCCTAATGAAGCAGCAAAGTCTTCTCACTCTGATCCTGAGTTTTGGTTTGGATTTTTTAAAATATTTTCCCTTCTCCTTCATTTATGGAATCTTAATAAGCTCACAGGTTTCCTATGGAATCAGGAAGCAGCTCATCTTGGAAAACAGTTTGAAAGACTGTTCTTTCGCACCATGCAGGAATTTTTAAAGAAAACTTGTATGAGACATAAAGATGGGCATCATCTTCTCTAGCAGCTGAAAACCTGATTCAAAGACTCTTCAGATCAGAAGGAAGCAGCACATCTTCCATGCATTTTGGATCTGGTGCTTCATTTGGAAGCAGCCCCTTATAGAGATTCAAACCACTAAGAGATACCATTCAAAAAACCACCATCCTATCTCAAAAGACAGAGCGGTCCCTGGTCTTGTTTCAATGCACATTAACTAATCTCAGTTTTGGAAGATATTAACTTGGTTGTCCAGACATATTGTCACTAGAATTAACGGGATTTTTCAAACTACCACAATGCATTAACTGCTCTGTTGAGAGCAGGATATTAATCAAAGGAGGTGTGTGTGGGTGACTTAAAGGGGAAAGAGGACGCAAAGCTCAGAAGAAGATTCATTATTTCCCATAAGGCAGAGGTGCTCATCTTTTGCTTTTGCAGTACCTTTCTCTGAGTTACAGAACAGAAAACTGTTCTGGGAGGAGGCAGGGATGAGAACTACCAATTCAAAATACATTCCAAACCAGAGATATGCTTTCTGCAAATTAAGTTTTTAGATGCCAATTGCCAACTCTGGATTTGGGTGGTTAATCCATCTCTGGAAAGGGTTGGTGCTTAAAGAAGATTTTCAGGTAAGACCAGATAAATTTTCCCTCACTGCCTAGATAATCCACAGGATTAATCAAAACTGGGGCTTAACAGCTGACATTCTCAGAGGTTTCTTGCGAAGCAAGATCATCTTCTAAATATGATCCAAAATATAGCAAGAATGCCAAAACCTAAGAAGTTCTTCAGCCATAAACTAGGAAATGAGAACGGAGTATGGACGTAGGTGAATATACTTAAAAATACCTACTTAGTGCTACTGCCATAACAATACAGCAAATTTAAACTCCTCTACAAGATTCCTATGAACTGGACACTGATGGAAGACAAGTGAATCATTTTGATTTCTTCTTTGAGCCTAGTGCTGTAACACCTGCAATGACAGCCTGTGAGTAATAGAAGCTACAGAAGTGGAATCTGTGCAAATACTGAATGTCCTTAACTCATCTGCCAGAGAAAGCAGTTATCCTTTTCCTAGAGTTATTCCCCCAGCAGTACTCCTGGGATGGTCTTGAAAAACTGAAATGAGGTTATCAGAGGGGCTAGCAGAGGGAGAGCTACCCTGAGGAGCATTAAATTCGGCCACTTTTATCAATCTGTGGTTTTGGAATGTGTAAATTTGCGGGCAGAAGCCTTAAGCTTGGATCAGGTCCAAGCCTTTGGCTTGGATGCTCTTCCCTGGTCACATTGGAATCTTCAATAAAGGACATGTTTTGTAAAAGGAAGTTGTAATAGCTGGGTTTGCTTGGTTTGTCAAGAACAGCTTAACCTCTTTATTTAGTTGAAGGGCAACTTGGATACTTCATGTTGCAGATTAAGAGAAACTGTCACTGAGAAATTAGTGCAGCACTGGAAGTTACCAAGGAGGTGTCAAAATCTCCAGTCGCAGAGGTTTGCAATGCTTTGCTAGAAGCAATCATGGTTGACCTGACCTAGCACTAGCAACAGTACCACTTGGTATGACTTGCAGAAATTCCTGTCAAGGAACATTTCTGTGATTTTATAATTTCCTCAGCTACCATGTTCTTCCTCATTTGTGAAAATCTCAACAATCATGTCATTTCTAAGGAACACATAAAATCTATTACCTTTGGAAACCTTATGGGGAGAGCTCTCTTGCCCATGCTGGGGAATTAGCAGACTTGTCTCTCTCCAATGTCTGTACACCAACACATACAACACAGTGAACAAGGGGGAGGAACCGTGCATTTGAGCACAGTTACAGGGCTATAGCAGAGATAGTGGGATAACTAATATAACTGGAGTGCTGTGATGGATAAAAACACACTCTTTAGGCAGGTCAGGCTGGGAAGACAAGGAGGCGACACTGCACTTTATGTGAGAGCAGTGGAAATGCACAGCACTCTGCCTTGGGATGGATGACAAGGAGTCAGTAAAGAGTTATGAGTCATATGTATGCCTACATATGTACACAGGGAACATTAATTTGGTTTGGCCACTGTTTTGACAGGCCATTGCCCTTTTATGGCATGGAGTTGCCATTTTGTTAATATCACCGCTCTGTGATTGGCTGAAAACAGTTATAAAATGCGTAAAACATTCTTTAATAGAAGCTAATGGAATGAATAATTGAAGTTTAAATATAAACAAAAGTAAAAGGCTGTGTTGGGGTCCCCCACTTTAGCAGACTGCAGAACAAGCAGTCTGAGCTGGGGTAAGACTTCAAGAAGGTAGAAGGGCACCAAAAGGATGATGGACATAGACAAGTTGAGAGATGGCCAAGGGTTACAGACCCCTCGTAGGAGGTCACCAAGGCACCCCAGTGCAAAGCGTGTCACAGGCAAAGAGCCCAATCCTTTGAGTGGGAGTGAGAGGTCTCTGCATCTTCCCACAAAACACCAGCTTGAACTCCATTGTACAGCTGGGAAGGCCCCCAGAACTCTAAGGGAAGTGGGAACTGGGGCTGATGGAAACCGCACAGATAAAATAACATCAGCAAAGATGCTATCTTCGAAACAGCACTGCAGGGTAAAGCATGGCACTGTAACTTGCAGAAGGGCTATCATCTGTGCTTCTCCATATTGATGGAATTTCTGACAGCTGATGTCACTGCAAGGCCACTCTTGGTTACTTTTGTTATGTCACGACAAATGGGAGAGGTTACTAAAAAGACTAAAAGAGAACAAATGCCACTCCTATCTTAAAGAAGAAGGATCTAGGGAACCATATGCCAGTCAGTCTCACCTCAATCCTTGGGAAAATAATGGAGCAACTAACCCTGGAAACCATTTCCAAATACGCGAGGGACAAGAATGTGATACGTAGTAGTCCCCATGGATTTACAAAGGAGAAATCATGCCTAAGGAACCCAATAGCCTTCTACAATGAGGTGGCTAGCTTGGTGGATGAGGGGAGAGCTGCTGATGTTATTTAACTCAACTTTAGAAAGGTTGCGGAGCCTCCACCTGTGGAGATATTCAAAACCTGACTACACACTGTAGAGGGTAACCTGTTCTAGCCAACTCTGCTTGAGCAAGGGGAGGCAGACTAGATGATCTGAACAGGTCCCTTCCTACCACACCTATTCCATGATTCCATTAGGAAATAAGCTCTCAGATATCAATTAATAACTATATTCCAGCTCTATTCTCCACTATGCACACATACCCCCTCTTTCTTTTCCCCAGTACCCAGTGTCTGCCTAAACAGGTAAGGAATAAGCCCCCTCCATTATTCAAGCTCATGTCCAACACAAGCACAGCACTGATTTGCTAATGATTGTCATTAATTATTAGGGGGTAAACATCTTGTTTGTGAAATTCTAGGTGATAAATTGTCAGTATTTAAAACACAATTGTGGAGAAAAGTAGCAATAGAAAGGAAACAATGGATTAATTTAAAGGAAACATACATCTGCAGAATTATATTCCAAAATACAGACTTTCTGCAAGATGTTTTGGTAAAAGTTGATATAAAGAAGCAATGTGTCAAAGCAAATGAGACATTACTTTGGACTGCAGTATTTCTTCTTCCAAAACTTCACAGCTATTTTGAGTGGCATGCACAAAGGCAACAAAGCAAAAAACAACAAAACTGTCTGCAGCTGTGAAAGGTCAAATTTAGTTGTGCCAATGTCAGCACTTATAATCTTTTTGTGTATAACACACAGTGCCCAAAGTGCAGTTGGCAAGAAAGAAGACTGAACATTTGAAGAGGATTCAGAGGTGACGTATGAAGAAGAATTTGAATGTGTACTACAATATAAGTGACAGTTAAACTCAGAGGGCAGGAAGGAGAATGGAGGCAGAACTTGGAAACAGTATTAGAAAAAAAAGAAAGAAAATATTAAAAATTATAGATCAGATACTGAGACTCCTGAAATCAGAAGGAATGGCAGGACTCCAGTTACTCATCTCCTGGATGGAAAAACATCAGAGACCACAGAGTTCAAAATGTCAAAGACAACATACATAAAATCCAGAGAATAACTAATACAGAAGAAGGAATTATGCAGTCACTCCACAGAGGAAACCTGATTGGAAGGGTATTTAACATATAATTCATAAAGGCTATGTAATTTGTGAAGGCTATGTAATTCATAAAGCCCATAAAGGACTTGTGGTTCCTACAGAAACACTAACCTTATGCATACATTAGAATGTGCAGTTATGCTGTCCTTCATAACAGACTGACAATAATAGCTCATTTAAAATATAGTAACAAAGCATTATACATAATCTTCACATTAAACCGTTTTCTCATTAGTAAGCAAGGGGATAAGAGCTGAAAAATTCTCTAAGCAATTCCTCATAATGAATGAGAATCCATCAGCCTAACAAAGCACTTCTGAGCATTAAGCCCTATTTCCTAAACACACATAACTGAAAAGATATCTTTCTGAAACGCAAAGTTTGGGGATTAAACTCAGTCCCTCTTTAATTCTTGCAAATGACCCTATCTACAGACTTCAAACTGAACACAGGCAGCAAATTACAATGCTGTCTTTTAACGCAAAACTTTTTGAAGCTACATGTCAGGAGATGTAAGTTTAGGGCTTTTCCCTATGTAGTAACAGTAATTACAAAATGGAAATGTGCAATGATTTTAAAATGCTTTTATTTTATTTTATTTTCCAATGTATTTCCATAAAGTTAATTTCACTTGAGATGAAAATCCAACCTGAAAACCAGCTGGACAGAAAGATCTCCTGAATTCATTGTTCCATAGAAACAATTATATCTGAGTTTGATAGGAAAAGCAAATGCATGTTGCTGTTTAATTCCATTAAACCTGCAGAAAAGAAAGAGAAGCGAATTTTGTTCTTCCAGTTCTTGGAAAAATTTGAAGAATATTTTACCACAGTTCTTAATCCCTGTGCAAGTATAAGAAAGTACAAGATTTTTACACGTTAGCAACCATGATTTGGCTAATAAAAATGTTTTGGTTTGCCTCACTATTAAAATCTCTTTCCAAAACCATTTGATCCACAGACTCAAAACCAGCACTCAAGGCTTTGAAAGCTGGAAGGAGACTTTTCAACTACTTTCACAAATGTCAACAGGAAGAGACAGTTTTACCAAGACAGTTTCCAGAGTAACAAACAGCATATCTAAATCATGGTCCAAATTCCAGTATACAAAAGCCCCAAGAGAAATGTATAATACAAGACAGGAAATCATATTTTATTCCATTGTTAGTAGAGAGAAAAACAAATTTAATCAGTATCAGTCGAGTCCTCTCAGCGCTCTAATTTTTGGGCAACGACATTAAAGCCTTTTGAAAATAGAACTGTATGGCTGTTTAAAACTATATGGTAAATTCATATGTTACATATTCGCACAAATGTAGGGGCATGCATCTGCAGTACTTTCTCCTGAGATGGAAGCCCCTACTACTTATGCATGGACTTTATGCCCAACAAGGAGCATAAAGTTAAATTCTGGTCATTCTACCATCAAACAAGCATTTACAACGTTTAGCATCCACTGGCATAATGTTATGAAATTTAGGCACCTCTGTTGGTCACATGTTGTTAATCTGTCTCTTTTTTCCTGATCCAATTCTCCTGAAGCCACTTTATCCTCTTTGTTTATTTTAACCACAGCTGCTTAATTCTGCTCTATCTCTTAATACCAAATAAAAGCGGTAGTAACAAAAAAAAAAACATTTTAAAAAAATCAGATGTTCAAAGGACTTGTGGTGGGCCAACAGTCAGCAATCCTTACCCAAATTTGTCTAAAATGACTGAGGACCTGCACAGCCCCAAAGAAGTGACCATGACCTAAGATATTCTCTTGAAGATGTACTACAAGCTACAAACAAGAACACTGCCTCTCAAACACTTAGTGTTCTCCATCTGCTCAAAAGGGGCTTAAACTACATTCTGCAAATCGACTTGTACCCTTCTCTTTCAGATGTTGGAGGCATTTCTGAGAAAAGGTGCAAGGAATCAGTGTGAAGCAATTACCTACAGAAGTTATTTGTAAACCCATCACTGTATAAGTGAATAAGCCTTCTACTTGTTGGACTATAAGGATTCTACTCTTCATCAATTTGTATGTTAAAACAGCACAAAACTATAGGGGATTCACTCCCCTCTTTAATTCATTACATCTTCTGGCACCACTGATAACTAAGGAGTAAAACTCACTTTCAGTTTTACTTAAAGTCAGATAGTGGCATGGCTTCCAGCTCCCAATGACCTTGTGTTGCTTAAGCTTTTGGTAGAACAAGCATACCAATACTCAAATACAACAGACAAGAGGAACAAAGGCAGGAAAACAAGTTCTTTGTCCTCTGCACTGTCTGCTCCTCTTGGTATTGAAGTACAGTTTTGTTAATAGCAATGATAATAAATAGCAATAATAAATAAATAAATAGTGAAATAGTAATGATAATAAAAGGAATGGTTCTGCACAACATTCAGGGGGAAAATAACCAATAACTCTATTAGATCTACCAGAGAAAAACTGTATTAAAACTGATTAATTCACTGCAGATTTAATATTTCTTTGGTAGTATTTAAAGTTATTCTACCTCTTTCTATTAATATGTTCTATTTTGAAGCTACTATCTGGCAAATAACATCTCCCAGTGGATTGGGAACATCTCCTACTTATTGTTAAATACTCTGTCAAGAGGTCTTCAATTAAAAATATTTTATGTGTTCCATCATTGCCTGAATCATCTCCATCTCGTTACTTTCCAAGATGCAAAAAACCTCAAGCAAGTGAAACCTTTCACTTTCAGGTTGTTGGAAATACTACGAGGCTGAACCTAATTCTCTTCAGAGAGACTAACAAGGATTGATACTATAAAGGGGCCAGATCAGGTAAATAAAAAGGGGTAGTAGAGCAGCCATGAGCTACAGTCAGGATAGTTATAAGATCAGAGTAGGCAGATGATTCATTAGTTAACTGAATCTCACTTTTCCCTTCCATCCAGAGATCTGTCTTAGGGGAATGAAAAACAGGCAATCACATTAGCTCAAGAAGAAACATGAAAATTCACAAGAAAATTCAGACAGTTATAGGTGGGCAAATACCTTTGCTATCCCAAAGCAAACACAGGACAGTGGCATTAGACCATTTAACAAATACAGATGCACGCTGCAAACTGTCTTTGAGTCCTGCATTGCTTCCAAGAAAACACCTTTTAAAAGCTTTCACTGACTTGTCTGAAGGGAGACTGAGGACTACTTATTGTCGAAGCAAGAAAAAAAAGGAAGAGCTCCAATTTATATCTAGAATATTTTAACAATATTTTCATGCCAAACTCACTGTAAGAGGAAAGAACCTCCAGATGCCAGACTGGTTTAGTTAAGGGAGTACTGAGGTCAGATCTGATCCTGCTCAGTGTTGATTAACTTCCATGGTCCAGCTACCACTAGGGTGAGAAAGACCTGGGGCTGTTTCATCACCGTTATGGTATTTTTTTCATATACCATAACGAAACAATCTTGCTAGGAAAGAAATCACTGTTGCCAGAGAGGAGCTGTGATGTTATGCTGGTATCTGAAATGCTGGAAAATGAGACTGGGACAAAAGAATGTCTAGCAACCAACTCTAAATATCAGCAATGATTAATAGGTCTGGCAATTACTGTATCAAACAAATGAGTATTCATGATATGTACATATTTAGTCTTCAGATGGGCATTGCTACTAAAAGACACAGCATAGTTTGTGAAGCAGTGATTTCAAATGAATTAGGAGGAAAATCTAAAAGAAGTCCTAGAAAAGGTGAGAGAAAGTGACTAGAACAGGAGGACAAACAAGGCCATATGAGAAGCGGAAGATAAGCTCATATATCTCTTTTTTTTTTCCCCATGCCAGATTGAGAGGAAATTGGGTTAGCAAAGACAAATCCACACGGATTCACAAGTAATAAAACTTACAGCTTCAAATATTAACATGGGGGGACTCTGCAAGCAGTACATCTAACAATGACACCTGATGTCCCTGATACCTAGGGAAAAGTGCAAGGAGTGTCGAGCTTACCTGTGGTTTAGATTGCCCTTTCCCTGCTACATGTTCAGTCAGCTAACATGACCAATGGATGAAATATTTCAGGTGGGAGACATTGTGTGTTTTCTCTGTCTTTACAATCTAACCGAACATGGTGTGAAGCAGAGAAAAGTGCTTCCCACTGGAGTCCAGTTGCACTTTAGTTTTCCAAAACACAAATGCAATGGATATAAATGTACTGGAAAATTCTAGATTCTAACAGAAATTTACATTCTCAAAAATACCTAAAAAATACCTTTAACAAAAATAACTTGCTGTACAATCTGTAAAGTAAGGTTACAGGTCTCAATTCCCACTGTAACACAAAAAATCATTTGGTTTCTGCAGATTCTCCACAGACTTCCCATATGTTCTCATTTTTGGGGCTGGATTAGGTTCACAAAATATACTACCAGAAGTAAGGAAGACTAAGTGAGACTGGTGTTGCCTCACCCTTCCCTCCCTTTCAGTCAGCCTCTCTGTCCACCACACAAGCTCACTAAAGACAAAAGCTGCTGTTCTGACAGCACTACATTTGAACATGCTCACAGGACTACAGGGGTCACAGTTGGGAAGTACCGGGACTACAGAAGACAGTTCCATCTCACTGTCTGACAGATTTATTTGTATTCACTTCTGTGCAAGCTAGAACAGTAACACCAGCCATATTGAGTGCCTTTTATTTTGCAAGTCAAAATTCAGCCATCAACACAGAAGGTGATTGCCGGATGAGTGGCAGTAGCATAAAACAATTTCCCCTGACTTTTGCGTTGATAAGAGTTACAAAGTGTACTAACTAATACTCACTAGAACATTGGTTTGCACTCAAATTTATTTTGGTTTACTTTGTGCTTTTACCTAAAAACACTTTCATAGCTGACTGCAGTTTAAAATACCCTTTCAGAAATCAATGAAAATAGCAAAAGACACACTTAATTACAAAATGTTTCAGAATAAGATAAAAAAAGCTGTTGGCCACATCATCACGTAGAACATCTTTCAATCTCTTATCTCTGCTCTTCACATATGTGAAAGCCAAAATAAATGTACCAAATACCAGAAATGAAAGGTAAAATGCAAAACCCTGCCTCAGCATATTCTACTTTTTAAAAGGCTCAAGTACTGGTAACAACACATTGATACTAGCAGCAGCTTCGCTATTTGAGAAAATCATTATCTAACTGCATCATATGCACACAGAAAAAGAAAAACAGTATTCAAATTCTGTAAGGAACAAAAATCTGCCCACGAGCTACATCTGGGTATGATGCAGCGAGACTACTCTTAAGAGCTCAAGTATTCCATGCCAACACTGGATCAATATAATATTTCCTATGTGTGATTCGTTCCACATGCAAAAAACCTCAGCAGTTCTTCAGACTGATTTACTTATTTTAGGAGGGAAATATGTCCTCAACAACTCATACTCACTTGACTGGGGCCTAAAAAAAGCAAACAACTTTGTCACAGAAGACATAATGAAACCTGGATTCTCATAGACTTGTGACTCATGATTGGAATCTCAGCTTTCTGATTCTGTGTGAACTAACCTCTGTTAATGCTTGCCCTCTTAGAGGGCATGTAGAACAATTTGCTCATGTATGGATTCTCTGCTATCTAGTAAAGCTGGAGTTCATTCTGCAGGCTTGCTCTAAGGAAAGCAGGATGTGTATCCCCTACCCAGTCACATCTTCAGTTTTATTTCTGTCCCTGGAGAAATCATTAAAATGTAAATTACGTTCTACTGAAAAAATGTAAGACTGTTAATGGAATTTCATCCATTGCATTATGCAGATATCCAAAATAGACATCCATGTAGAGCTAGTCATGATATACAGTGAAAGTTAGCCTCAAAGGTCATTTCAAAAAGTAAATGCGCTAGGTTTGATTTTTTTCTTATCCCAGGTGCTATTTGTTTGGGATTTGGACACGTGCTTGACTAAAAAACTTAACAGATGGTATTCATTAAATCCCTCAAGTATGGCCTAAAAATACCTCAATTTCCCTATCTCTAATTCTTTACTCACAAGTTAATTGCCTCTGAGCACTTTTTTCCTCTAATTTCTGCAAGTCACCTGTAAGTAATTTATCAAGAAACAAAACACCTTAGGTACAGAGTAGGCTTCTCTTTTAGTAAAAAGTCCAGAATGTACTCTCCAGTAATCTCTTTGACTTGCCTGTTACTAAGACCAAGCTACTTGATACACTTACTCTGGTGTCAGAAACAGTTAATGGTTAACCACTGAGAAGAAAACCAACAAAACATAGTCGTAGACAATGACTTATGAACCCCTATTTTAAATAAATTTATTCCAAATAAAGGATTTATCATCCTTCTTGGTATCTCATCTAACTTTGTTATGAAAAAAATTAACTGACAAGAACCTAACAAGAGACTGACTGTAGCTACTCTTTACATCTACAAGCCAACTGCAATGTTATATTACTTCAATTTTTACCAAAGTCAGCTGCCCAAGTTGTCAAGCTGAGAATATATTCTGTAGCTATGGCATTGACTAGACTCACAACTGCTAATGATAAATGTGTCTTCACATTTTCATACTCCAATAATGAAACTCAAATGGAACTACTGGGTTACAAAAATTATATCCATGATGAAGAGAAATATATATATTTTCAGACTATTTCTCAGCAAAAAGCTTCATTACCCTGAAGATTAACATCTAAATTTAGGGCAGTATTGCCTCCAAGTGGGAGCTGACTCAAGGACCAAATCCAAAGATATAAACAAACCTCTCGCAGAAGTCTCATTCCACTGCATGGAAAGATTCAGCAACTTACACAGGAGACCTCAATTCAAGTCCCTGCTGTTGGCAAAACAGTTAGAATTTCTCCACCCTATAATTTTATGTATTTCCTAAGGTGCTTCAGTTAAAATCTCATCATCTTGGGCTGCCTGTATAAATACGTGCACCTTCAGAAAAAGACTCACACCACATAGAAGTAGCTATGCAAAAAGTGGGTAATAGCATTCTACACAGCCCACAAGTAGAGACAGAGACCATTCACACAGACAAGTGTTGTTGCCTTAAAATAGTGTTATAAAACCACAAAGCTGTATTGTAAAACATAATATCAAGTGTAACTAGACTTTGAACACGTCCCACTTCAGAAAGCATGCTGATTTGGAGTGCTGAAAGTATCTGTACTCCACCTCTACAGGTAACACAACTCATGCAGACAGAAACAAAAAAATACAGTTCAGTTCAATGGGATGAGACCCTGTGTGAAAGAGATTGCTATGAATTGCATTTGGAGCCTCACATCCATCTTTTATTTTTTCACATCATTCTGGATATTACATATAAATTACCCATTAATGGGAACAAAGGCATTATTGTATCTGAGTACTGTGACTTAAGTGAGTCAAAAGCCTTCTATTATTTCTGAAATACAAGATTCCCCATTTGGAAGATTAGAAAATAACACTTCTCTACCCTACAGAGGTATCTTCCTTCTCTAATTAAAACATTCTTATGAGGGAAAGCAAACAATTAAAGCACCAGAATAAATCAGGGACAAGCTTGGAAGCAAAAACAGAAAACAGAGTATGAAATACAAATAACATTTCCATCTTATTACTCCACAAACTGCACTTTTTTGTGATTTTTTTTTCCTACTTGTATGGCACTTTTGTAGTGTCTACAAACTTTCTTGATGCTTCTCTTCTTGGTGCCATTTTGTGTTTTGTTTTGGCCCATTGTTTCCATGTTCAACTAATGTTCAACATCAGCTATCAAAAGTCATTCTAGCAAGCTGGTTCCTTGTTACTAATGATGGTTTTGCTGGCTTTATACAAGGAGAGATACATGCAAGCCATGTGGATGGCTGAGGCCTGTGAAACTATGAAAAGTCTAAGAAGTGTAAAATAAAGTAAAATGTAACTATATGTTCCTAAATCTAAATCTGGATATCTTTGTGAGTTTAAAACACAAAGAAAATAACACTGTCCATCAAAATGAAGTTTTTCATTTCTTCTTGAGAAAAACCCAAACTATTTCAGGCTAAACTTATTCTAAGGCTGGACTCACCACCAGCATTTTTACTCTGATGCATATTTTCGCTAAGAATGATGTTTTTCCCTTATGAAGCCAGTGGGAATGCATGTCTATACACAGTCTCCAAAAACAGACAGTCTTTTACAAAAAATAGCTGAGTTTACTGCTGTGAAGGATATATGCTTACTTGTCTTTACTGGCTGCCACAGGATACCTCCGTGTGCATGTAACAGGACTAGTGGATTCTCTGGAAGGTGACAATTCATAACACCCACTATGTGGAAATGTGTTTGTTTATACAGCTCTACATGACAACAGATGATGGAGCTGTCAACATCAGTTTGAATTCTTGATGTCTTACAGTAGATAACCTTCTATGCTTTCAGTGATTAACTTGCATAGCACAAATTCAGCTGTCCAGAAATGGCAACTTCCAAAGTCAGAGGTCTGTTGATCTTCAGCTTCTCACAATTTTCTCTGGTCTTCCTTTCAAGCCTGGTATACCTGGAATGTCCTTTCCCACACGGGTATGCTAAGTCATCAGCCTTTATGCATTAAGGGACCTTGGGTTGTACTGAGGCTGCTCATTTACTATATTTAGATCTGAGAATTATCTGTGATTATGCGCAGACAACATACTCAAAATGGCACAAAGATGAATCACAGAATTACAGACCAGTTGAGGGTGGAAGGGACCTCTGAAGGTCATTTGGACCAACCCCACTGCTCAAACAGGAACACCTAGAATCAGTTTCCCAGGACCATGTCCAGGTGGCTGTTGAATATCTTTAACAACGGAGAATCCACAACCTCTTTGGGTGACTTGTTCCAGTGCTTGGCCACCCTCACAGTAAAATAAGTGTTCCCTGATGTTCAGGTTTTGCCCATTGCCTCCTGTGTTGTCATAGTCACCACTGAAAAAAAAACCTCGGCTTGGCTTTCTTTACACCCTCCTGTCAAGTATTTACATACATTAGTTAGATCCTTGAGCCTCTCTTTTCCGGGCTAGACAGTCCTAGCTCAATCAGCCTTCCCTCATATGAGAGATGCTTCATCATATTAATGGAAAGAGTCAAACAAAGGGCTTCTATGCCCATGTCTCTCTGGTACTGAGAAGCCCAGAGATCCAGGTGTGGCCTTTCCAGTGCTGAATGAAGAAGAGTTACCTGCCTGCAACACTTCTAATGCAGTCCAGGATACTGTTAGACTTCTTTGCAGCAGGGACACATTGCTGGCTCCTCTTCAACCTGGTGTTCACCAGAATTCCCAGGTCCTTTCCCACCAAGCTACTTTACAGCCAGGTGACCGCAGCATGTACTTGTGTGTGGTGTTTTTCCTCCCCAGTTTGCATTCTCACTTGCTGAATTTCATGAGTTTCCTATCAGCCCATGAAAACCACCTCCACATAATGATTATATTTCGGTTGAAGCAGAAGGAACTCACCTAAAATTAAACTGGGTCTCTCTGTAGCCAAAAACCATGAGATGATATATTTTGAGCTAAGCAGGAAAAGCCACCAAATGAGCCCTAAGCAACTTGTTCTTCCTGCAAGGGCACACAGAGATAGGTTTGTCACACAATTACTCTCATAACTTATGCAGCTCATGAGGAGTTCACAATCTGACAAGCATAAGAAGGTAAAAGACAGAAAGAAGAATTTCCAGGAGCCACATGTGAAAGTGTAAGCAACACATAAATGAAATCTCCAAATCTCTAAGAACTGCAGCACTTAAACACACTGAGAAAAGCAGATGTGTCAAAGGGATGTGTCAGTCAACACATATGCTGGGACTGATTACCTTCTCATAGAGTCAGAATATCCTGTTATCATACATGAATCTTGAGTTTCCTTTACCGGGTCTGTAAAATTCATACTAAAGCTCCAGTTGCTGACTGTAAATCTGTGTAGTGTAATCTGCCTACATGGCACTGCTTGTAATGATAAAATCATTCTGGGGTAATTTCCTGACATGGTATCTCAGTACTGACTTGCCTCACACAAGATATCTGACTGGCATGTATAGGTAATCCTAAACTGCAAGCTGTGCTATAGATTTTAATACAAACATAATCTCTCAGCAGAGAGGCAGTCATGGGATTTTGACCTTTCCAGTCTCTACCCAGAAAGCTTTCAAAAAATACTTCCCATTCCACAAGTTAAAATAGCTTTTGCTTCAGCTGGAACATCCAAAAACACAGTGCTTGCTCACTTACCATATGCTTCCGTCTCTTTTACCACATACATCAAAGAGAAGCTAAACTGGCCTTCAGTTATTGTTGCCATTGTGAAATCCATCCAGCAAGAGCTTAAAGTCAGGAAAGACCAATCTAAATCCCAATTTGACTTCATATATGCTAACATATTTCTCCAATTATCCTCTGACCTCAGACACATTACAAGAATCCAGAAACCCATGTGGTGATTTCTTTGCATTGTTCCCAATGCATCTCTTACTGAGGCTTAAGCCCTGTGCCTTGCCCCCACGAACTCCTACTTCATACTTTTCTGTATATAATTAATGCATATTTTTGTCAGGACAGAAAAGAATCTATGTCTGTACATTTAATCACCTTTTGTTGTTGTTTTTAGTATGTCAGGAAGCAGTGAATGATATGTTTTTATTTAACTTTTTTTTAATAGTAACTGAATTTTGGTAGAAATTGGCATTCAATCAAAAGCCACAATACAACATTTCAAAACGACACACTATTAGTTACATAGTTCTATATCTAGTGTCCTATATGGATAAGAAACAGGGATGGTTTCTTATCAAGAATCCATTATAGTTTTCATTTTAAATGGATTTAACAGTGGCAGTATTACTCTTAGTTAAAGAATTGAACACTTCTGATGACCAAACTCATTAAAACCATAGAAACTCTAGCTCTTATATGCTAATATCTCATTCTCTCTGTGCTCAAAAATAGAAAGCAAGTTTGTCTGCTTTTTTCAGCTGCCAGTTTTTCAATACTAAATAAACTAGATGTTGAGAAGAACTAAATGAATAATCTGAAATAAAAGCTACTGCTGGTTTAGGCTTTTAAAAGCTGATTTAGTCTTTCAGTCAGCTTTGCTTCCAGCTGCTAAGACTTCTATCAGTTTTTTTCCTTGTCTTTGTTGCAGAAACTGACAGCAAGTACCCTTGAATGTTTTTATTAAACTTGCATTTTCATAGATTATAGTCATGAAATGCGTTGTGAAGATTTTGAATATGTTTAGTTTTTCAAAAGGAGTTAAGTGGAGTTAAATTAAAAGGTATCTTTTTTTTCTCCTCCAGCTTAGAATGCTAGTTAACAATTAGCAAAAAAGGGAGAGCACTCTCTTGGCAAAGCATGAAGGAATTCCAGTAAGTCTTTATGGTGGAGTTATTATTTCAAGTCCTCCTTTTCAAAAATAAAAATTATTTTCACTTTCCTCTTCATTTAAAAAAAAAAGCCCATCTCCAGTGGTAGCTGTGCTGGAAAGTCACAAAGATAACAGAGCAGATGCTATAAGGATTCACACTGCAGTAGCAATGGAACAATATTTCTTCATGCTGTGGTCAAAATAGCAGCATGAAATGAATATCACATGCAAATTCACTCAGCTGTAACAAACAAGGAAATATACTTCCATAAAAAGCAGCAACCTGGGAATAATAGTAAAGAGATCAGTCTATGCTGGTCCTCTAGACACTTTGGTCTATTAGGCTCCTCTCCCGCTGCCAGAACAGCACTGTTTCAGTTTGCTCTTGTGGTTTTGTCCCAGACTTAATGGTGATGACTTTGCAGTATAACTTCACAAGTTCCTGTCTGTCCCTTAAAAATGAATCATTTTGATTATACAGCAAGCACCTGAAAAACCTAGTAGTAGGGACTACTTATGTGAGATTACATAAGGGCTACAAAGCTTGTAATTCACAGTAAGAACAAAAGTAATGAAATAAATAATTCTTGGCCTTTGAAGAATTTTGTATCATTGTTTTACCTATCATTTTACTAGTTAAGGGATCTTGCTAACTTAAATGTCTGATATTAAAGGATTGGTTGTAGCCATACGGTGCAGTTTAAAAGCTGTGATTACAGGTATGGTCACGAACAGAAAGGGAAGAAGAGAGAAAACTACAAGTGACAGTTCCATTATGCCATTATTAACCAGAACACTGTAGGTTGTACTGGCTCACCCTATGTGAGAAGAAAAAAGGGACATGTAGATGAAAGACCTTGTGGTTTTTTTCAAATAAAGAAAAATAATCAAAGTTGCATAAATAAAACTTCAATAACTAGCACAGTGAATTAGCAGGACATAATTGAAAATGACGCTCATTTCACAGCATTAGTTGAAGGCGTGAAATGAAAATTCCTATGGTTTATCAATATGAAGTGATAAATTTACTTCACGATTTTTTTGTGGAATGTTTCCTGGGTGCACACATTATTTGATCCTGAGACGCACCACTCTTTTCCCCCTCCAAAAAAAAAAGACCATCATAGTCACTCTGGCATAAGTCCAGTACATTTTAGACACTAAATGATACCTCTGTGATGACCTCTAATACTTTTCTTCCCCTTTTCTATTTCTCTAAAAGTAGGTAGGGTAAGGCTTGCACCATCCTTAGCACTGAGAGAATGAGAGCAATTTCCCTTTGCACAGTTTAAAATAGGAATACAAACCTTGCCAGAATGATTTGAAAGCATTGGCAGATGGATGAAATATTTCTGAATCTGCATCGTGTAACATTTGGCAGCTAACATGACTACTGAACAGCTGACTTTTATGCAATGACATTATTAATTATATCTTCCTTGCCAAACAAGCACCGTAACTGAGCCTTTGCAGTAGTCTGTCATTAAGCAGCTCATGCATGTCTGCTAAACTGATCATACGGTAAGTGATGTAGCTGTCCTGTCCCAGGCCTACTAAAAACATCAGCTTGACCCAGCCAAACTACCATCTGATTGCAAGAACTACTATATATGGGCCAAAGACAGTACAGTAACCAGAGGGTGGTATGTTCCACCCGTCTCATCAGACATGAGACAATAGTCATTCCCAACATTATTCCTGCCTTGCCAAGACCACCAATAATGCAAGACAGTCATTCATGCCTACCGGCTAATTTGCATAAAATTTGCCTGCAGGCTGAAATGTCTTCATTTTGGACATTTTCCATTTAAGGATTTTTATTTTTTTTTAAATTGAAATCTGCCGAAGCATCTCAAAAGCCCATGTATGCCTGCAGGCGTATACTAACTGAGCTGAGATTTGCAGTGTGCAAAACTAACTCAATGAAAAGCCAGCGCTTGTTTCAGGAGACAGAAAAGCTGACAGAAGCCATCATGTCTCTAATCCTAACTGCCTTAAGCCTCAATACTGTGCAAACATAGTGATCCTTCTCACTTCAAGCCAGCATAAGAAATTTCAGACAGATGTATTAGACAGATGTATAAGTGTCTGCAACACTTATAATTCAAACAAAATACATACATATTCTCTGTTTCAAATCCCAACAGCCATTCACACACAGCAGCCATGTAAATCCATCCCTTTGACTTCCCTGTTTTGCTCATCCAAGCTTTCAGCAGTTCTGCTGACTTCTGGAACCCAGTTTCTATTGTTTGACACTGTTTGCTTCACACAGAAATTTCTGGGGGAACTCTGGCTTGAATTTGATGGTCTTCCTTCACTTCTACACTAATTCCCTCCTAGGTAGTCATAAAACAGCTGAGAGGCAGCACAGATTTAATTTCTTCTCAGGCAGCAGAAGCTGCTAGCCAGACATTTGCTTTGAGATCCTTTGGGTATAACCAGTGTGGAGTTTTTGCTGTCCTCCAGCAGACCTCCCAGTGTGACAAGATCGGCATGTTCAACTACATTTTGCACTTTGTGAGAAGTTCCATAACTCCAGAAACTTGACTACTTCTGACAGCAGCTTACTGAAACGGGCAAATTAACAGAACTGCATTGATGTAATTTTCACATGCCTCTGAAGTCATCAAAAAGTTCAGTTTGCTTTTGAGTGGGCCATAAACAAGCATGTTTAGAGGAATGATAATGTATGGGTATGAATAATGCCACAAACCATTGTGTTCACCATTATTTCTATACTTGAACGTGGAAAATACGCAGTATTGATCTCACTTTCCAAAGCCACAGATGGAACCTGTTTTGAATATCCAGGAAAGTGTTGACTACCATGGGGTACTCATTTTCTTCTCACTCTGAAAATTTATCCTGCTTTATCAGTGGATTTCTTTATCTGTTTACAATTATTTTCAAGTATATTATAGTGTTGGTGAGTTCACAAGCTCTCTATTCCATGTGTTTCATGGGTCATTCCCATGTATGGTAGCTTTAGCTATATATATCGTCATCATGTTACAAATCAAAGCTGTATTAGGAAACAATACTAAACAGAAAATTAGAGCAGTATCTTGTGTAATAGGAGGGCAGAGCATACAGAGGTTTCTGCCACTGATAAGCCAGCTGTTATTGCCCTTGTCACCTCACAAAGAGAAACTGCTTACTGTAGAGGCTCAGAGAAGTTGACTTTAGTTGTGGGGTCGATTGTAGTGGTGCACTATGATCTGAGCAATGCTCACTAGGCCTCAGCCTTGACAAACTGCACCTGGGCTAAGCCCCTCTTGAGTTTATCAGAAACACTGTCTGTTCCCAGGAACTAACAGGCATATAACGAGCACCTGTTTTTTAACAAACAGCTTTGGAAACTTATTTTTCTTGCCTGAATAACAATTCAAGTGGAAGAATATTTTTGTTACTGAACCTTCAAAGAAATTTACTGACTCAAATTGTGGCCAGGATGGAAAATTACTATGACTACTCACTCTACTGTGACCCTATAAATAGCAGTCCAAAGTGAGATCCTTTTGAGCTCTCGATTCCCAGAAGGTAAGGGGCTAATGTGCATGTCTCAAACATAATTGATAAGAGGATGCCAACCAAGGACTGTTAGTAATAACAGACAAGAATCATGGATAATAACCAAGGACTATTGGTATTAACATACTATGAGAAAGAACAAGATTTGGCTGGAGAAAGGGACCATGCGGAAATAGGGCAGCATTTTCCCTGAGAAGGAACCACAGCTCAGTACAGCACAAGCACAGGAATGAGGCTAAGAAGTCAGCATGGACTATAGGGTGGGATTAAGACCACCAAAGATTCCTGAATTTCTCCGACCCTTTTCCAGAAAGGTCTGATAGAATGGACTGCGCATGACAACTAAGTTGCATAGAAAGCAAGAAACCTGTCTTTGGAGCAAAGAAACCTATCCATAAAAAGGTACCACATCCAAGCCCAGGCAGTGTCTCCAGGACCCTGAACATCTCATTGACTGGACCAACCCAGCTGGATTGATACTGAGACCTGGATTACCATCCAGATCGAAGCTGAACATCCCATCAACTGGATCAATGCTGAAAGCAGGATCGACATCCCATCAGCTGGATCAATGCTGGAACCAAGATCAACATCCCATCAGCTGGATCAATGTTGAAACTAGGACTGGTGGTCTCTTTTTTATCTTTTTCTCTTTTTTCTCCTTTCTGACACCAGTTGCTCTCCTAAGTCTTGCCCTTGAGACCATTCACCATCTTTTTTGCCCACCTTGGGACAACTAATAGTCTGAAGTCCCTTTTATATAAAGACTCCCACAATGGCTCACAGCACATGTGATGAGGCTGCCCCAGTGCAGAATAGAGCAAGACAATCACCTCCCTCAACAGGCTGGCAATACTTTGCCTGATGCACCCCAGGACACAGCTGGCCCTTTTGGCTGCCAGGGCACTGCTGACTCATATTCAACTTGCCATCAACCCAGAGGTCTTTCTTAGTCATGTTACCATTCTTGCTCTGGCCAATTTTAAGCAACACAGAAAGAGCAACCTAATTGCTGCATAGAAATGCAACCCAAATGTCATGGTAGAGGCTATATAGCCATTACGTCAGGCATACGGCATTCTTAGAATCAACTTGTAATTCATCTCCTGACATGTCATATGACCTCGGACTAGTCACTTCACAATCTGAGCTAGATGTATTGCTTTCTTTGACCTGTAAAACTAGAAGATCCTTGAACTTGCAAAGCATCTTCCTTATCGCTCTATAAGCATGTTAACTGCCTCAAACATTTAATGTACTGCCTCAAAGTTGTACAAAACCAAAGTACAGATGTGGATAGGCAAATATGTGGCTGACCATTCTGTTTAAGTAGTCACCTTCAGTTTATTCCTCATTCCTTTCCACTCCTGCCATGCAAGAAGAAAATCCAAGACACAATTCAGTGCACTGGTTGTACAATGATAGCACAGTCTAGGCAAGCTGCCTCTGCAACTGGGCACATGGGGCACTTATGTCCCAGACTCAGGAGGTGCAGTTATAAAGTTAAACTGACTCTAGATATGGGCCAGGAGGGCTGTGCTGTGTTACAAGTGTGCTTATGGCACAGACCAACACTAACTCAGAGGTCTTTTGCTTTGACTTTTTGACCAGCATAGCTTGCCTGCAGCTGGGAAATCCTTAAGAAAGACAACTTGCTAAACACAGAGACACATTTTTGTGTAGTAATAATGTTTCTTCTGCCTTGCCACTCTGAACTAAACATTTTCTATGCTGTTTTCCAAAGCCATTGTAGAGACCTCTCCATTCATTCTCAGCCCATGCAGAATTTTTTGTGCACATGCTAAACCACTTGCTAGCAGCGGTACAGCCAAATTTAAACTGAATCACCAGAGACAGCTCTCTCACTTTTCTGTAACATCTGCAAAAAAGGTAGAAACAAAAAATGGCCACTAAGACTTCAAACTGAACCACTGACACCATATAAGACATTGAAGGAACACAAAGGTCAGAAATGAAGCAGGGTTAGCAACCATAAATGAAATGAGTTGGGATTCTTGTTTATGCATCACTTGCTTTGTGCTTCACAAGAATTAGATCTGTCTAAGTACATTTATAAGGAGGCAGTTCAGGATTAATTTCTGGCTAAATGAATCCTTTCTTGGTGACAAGCAGTACGTGGTGATTCCTCTGCTGCAGCAAAAATTTTCAAAGGCTATTTCCTTGATAAATTCCAGGAAAGTTTCTGGTGGAGGATGGTTTGTTGGGTCATTTTCTAACAGTCCTTGTAAGAAGGTGAAATCATATGATCATAGAATGGTTTGCATTGGAAGGAACCTTTGGTCCAACCCCCATGTTTGAAATATTTGAAGAAGCTTAAATATTTCTTTAATACAGGTGGCAGTGGCTCCCACTTAACATTAATGCAGTCATTTCACTGATTTTGTTGGCAAAAAACCTTAAGGAATAATTTTGTTAGGAAAAGACTAGTGTCCTTAGTAATACTGTTTGTAAATTACTTTCCAAAGAGTTTTTAGGTTCAACCTAAATTAACTCAGATTAAATTAAGGCTTGGTTGACATAATCCAGTGATAAGATGTGCTTTGTGCAGAGGAAAGCTGGCAAAAGTCATTTTCAGGAAGGTACTACATTCAAGTCCACTTTTTTAAACTTATTTCTGAACTAGTCTTTTTGATCTCATTGTCATACATGCATATGTGTGAAAATCTGTCATGTGTATCTGAAACGTCTAGGCCTGGAAAATAGCTACATACATGACAAAGACTTAAAAATATTTTGTTCATATCTATTTTAATTTCCTCATAAAGAAAAATAAAGAAAAATAAACTGACCTGTTATAGTCAGCTGTGACTACAGTGGGAAAATTAAGTGGTAAAAGGGTCTAAGCATAAATGCTTTTCTTGAACAGAAAAGATAAAATTCCAGATACAGTGAAGTCAATATTATAGCTTCTGCTGACTTCAACAGTCACAGAAATGGAAAGATAGATAACACAAAATTCACAGAAATCAGAGTAAAAGAAGGAGATGGTAAGAAGGACAGGGACCCATTACCATGGGCAGCAGGATCCAAGCAATGCTACTGCCCCATTTCTGAACACATATTAGCTGAACTGCTGCTTTTTGAGAAATAGATTAACTCCTGCTCACCACTTTCAGGAAAACATTTTTGGGGAGCCATAAAAAAAAAATCAGTTTTATACACCCAGCTTCAAACCTGTAGTTATCTATTTTCTTCACATTTTAGAGACTAGTGAGTGGAATAACCTTGCCTCTTGGAGGATTTTTGGCAAGAAAGCACAAGATAGAAATGCAATAATGTGTTCCAAGATCTTGGCCTAATCTCTACTTGGCGTGTTCCTGATACTTATCAAACAGGAAAAGTCACACATTACCTTTTTAGGGCAACAATTAACAGATAGACAAAAGCAAAAGCAGCTAAATCCAGATGTTTAAAATACAGAGACCCAGCAAAATGAGTACAGAATTGCTGATCTACGCAGCATGGGTTTGCTGTAATATGGGTGCTTATTGGCACTCAGAGAACTTCAAGCACTTCTGAAGTATGAAGCATTGCCAAGTGTTAGCTCAGATGTGTTAAATACATTGTCAGGTGGCTGTACCCTGGTTAAATACGATAGAAAATGACCACGTATTTCCTACAGTGTGTAGCTGTGCAATAAGAATGTTGAATGAATGGACTTTATGCTACGCAGCTGACAGAGAAGGGCACCAATTGTTCCACTTGAAAAGTGTAACTGAACAAACAAAACCACATATCAGATCTAAATTTGTTCCTTTTAGGCCTTGTAGTAAAATTAAAAGCTACTGTAAGTAATGCAGAAACATATTCTGCTACACATAAGGATAATTCTCTAACTGCTTTGCACATTTCTTAGTTTATATCTTCACCCCAGCCTATCACTTTTACTTCTCTAACTTCTACCTCTCAGGGCAGCTGATACCGTTCCATTCCCAATGTGGCTGTTCAGAATATTCAGGGAATCAAATTAAAATAGATACTCACATCAATAGTTTGGATTTTCTGGCCCTAAATGCTAGCCTCTGCCTAGAGGTGCTAAGAGTGGTACAAGATTTGACAGGACCATATTTGCAGTTTCCTAATTTTAGAACTTCTCTGTGGACTATACAAGCAGCCAAGAGAGAAGTAGAAGGTCTTTGACCATGCCCTATGTGACCATGCCCAAACCTATAGCTCTTTCTGCAGGCAAAGTTGTGCAAAGCAGTCCCAGAAAGACCTTAAAAGCAAATTATCTTATTTTTTTTTCCCCTGTCAGCTAGGTAGAAGAATGAAGATGTTCTACACAGCTATTCACAAAAAATTCCCAAATTTTTTCTAGATCCAAAGGAATTTCTAGTAACAACCCGATATCTACAAGAAGAGTCAATCAGTGAAAAGAATCCAGAAAGAGCAACAGTCTCTTGTTCCTTTATAAGCATTAGAGATCCCTTTCAGACAAATTACATTAACTTTTTTCTACTTAATGAATGACTTATACATACAACATGAAAACAGAGGGAATATACCATCTGAATTGTTCCATGTTATTAACATCCATAAATCACAAGTCATACTTAATGCTAATACTGTATCTATTAAAATATTCAATTTCACAGTATAGATTGGATGAAAACTAACACCTAATTTCTGGATAAGGGTTCCAGAATCTTCACCACTTCTCACAATGCCTTTCTACCTCTTACAATAGGAATAACAGCACATGCATATAAATCCTATCCATCTCTGGTACGAACACTTCCAATATTCAACTATTTACAGAAAAAACACAATAGTTCATAAAGGGAACACAGCCTTCCATGTTAAAATACTGGCAGCTGTGCGCATTATTGCTAAGCTGGGCTTCATTTTTTTCAATATTGGGCATTCAGAAGTTTGGTTGAAATCAAAACAAACTGAAGGCAAACAGCTCCTTGGTAAATCAGGACTGATCTGCTAGTGGATGCATGAACAAGAGAACAGTGTGATCCTCAAGATCTAGATTCTATCCCCAGCGTGATGCTGGTCTGCTGGAGGGCCTGCAAGGAGTAATTTCATTGCCTGTAATGTGGTTTCTCCATTAATAAAATTAGTTTGAGTATTTAGCTCTCTTGAAAGCACTTTTTGATCTGCTGATGAAAACCATTACAAAAATCAGTCTTGCTTATTTTCTGATTCTGTATTTGTACAATAAGGACCTACCTAGGAGTCAATGGTTCTACGCCAATGAAAACCAAAGTAAGTATGATAGTAATCACCAGGAAAAGATTTAATCAATACAGTCATTGTTACTTGATTTTCAAAAAGCAAACCCCAACCATCTGATGTCCAGTAGTCCCTGCAAAGGTTTACCTTACGCTGCAGTACTAAAAATGAAACAGAATCAATTAATCCACTTCTTACCAGTAGCAAAGTCCTTCTAGGTGATCTGCCATCCACACAGCCATCAGGTCCAAACCTGCTTAGTTGCTCCATACAATGAAAGTGAAGTTGTCAATATCCTGTTTTTCAATGGGAATTGGGTTGACTCCTCACCAAGTCTTTTATACACAGAGGGAGATATAAATTAGATGGAAACAGGTCTGTTGCTAACAGCCTGGGTTTAGATTTAAAACTATGACCTGCCATACAATGCTTTATATCTCAGATGAGCAGTTCCCTTCTTCCTGTATCCCAGAAATATTACAAGAAAGTTTTATGGTGGTATTCTTTCTTTTTGTTTTTTTTTTCTTGAATCTTACCTCATTACCTAGGCGTACACTGCCCTTTACTACCATGCCCTCAGCCACATGTCTGTCTCTATGAAAATGCTGTGGAGACAGCATCTAGCCATGACACACATTGATAATGGACAATTTGCACGTGCATAATCAGATCATGCTAAAAGAAAGAAAAGCCCCGCACATCTAAGTAGTACGTGGGTACTTTTAAATCTCTAAGGCCTAGTAGAGGACTAGCAAACTGCACGGTTGGCTTATTATTGGTCTTCATTTTGCATTACTTCATGAAAAGCCTTTATGATGATTGAAGTGTACGCCTGCAATCTTTTCTGTAAAATTTAGAGGAGTGCAGAAGTGTCTATGGATTAGAACAGAAACATTATTGCGATAGTCCAAACACAGGTCGAGAAAACCCAACCAGCTGGTGTCCTTTTTCTGCCTCCTATTTCACCCCTCTGTCCACACAGGCTTATGCATACATAATGAGTAAGCCATATGCTTTGTCAAGAAAAAAAAAAAACCAACAAATAATTAATCTATCCATGTGGCTGTTTTGTACGCGCACAAGCAATGTGTGTCCACATCAGTAAAAAGTGAGATTACACTTTCTATTTCAATAGATTTCTATAGTTGACAGGATATTACCATTTTAAAGGTCAACAAAATTCTTAACCATAGGACTAAGAAAATTTCAACGCCTAATCATTAATTTCTTTTGTTAACATCTGCCTAATTAATTCACTGTAAATGTGCTAAGGAACGTTCCCTTTTTCTAATAGCTCCACATTTTCTCCTCAGCCAAGGAGAAAGTCAGAAGATTCCAACATCTTCAAAGACAATCAACAGGAGAGTCATCAGAGACCTAGTTTGTCAAAAGTTAAGGTCACGACATTTCTTTTTAAGAAGAAAAAATAATCCTGATTTTTCACTCTCTGCCTATACAATAAAGAATGGAAGATGAGCAGATTTTTTCAACTTTATCTCTCTCCCTTAATTCTTGCAGCTAAAGCTGCTTTTTTTTATAGTCCATTTATCCACTTACTGATTAAAAGTAAGTGACACAATGGAAGTGATGCCTACCAGCTTTTAAGAGCCTATAAAATTGAAGGCTCCAGTGCAAGAATAGCAGGATTTATTTTCCTAGTCACCTTAATGTCATTCTTCTTTTTATGAAATGACCAACTGCTGGCTCTTCTGTGAGGATACAATCCTCACAATCCCAAGTGTGTTCAGGATGGTTTCATTATCTGCATCTACAGCTCACTTGATACCTTGCTAGTGTGTCCTTAGTTCTGTTTCTCAAACATTTAGTTTACACTAATCCTGCAACTGAAATTAAAGTTCCTAGTTCACCTGCCCTTATGGAGCAACCCATTGTTACATATGTGTATGTCACATAAGAGAGTCTTATAAGAGATACAAAAGCTCCTAATAATTTACAGTGAGACTTCGGAACCCAAGTACTGTTAAATAACCACTCTTGCAATTGTGATGAAAGATATTTTTGAAGACCAAAACTATTATTTGTAATTTTGTTAGGGTCTTGTGTTGCTATTAACCTTCAGGTCAGAGTAAAGTGACTATGTAAGAACCTAACAAAGCTAGAGATGATGAAGCATAAACACAGAAATGAATACTTTTTCCTCCCTATTTAATAAAAAAAGGATAGTACTTAAAAAAGGCCAAAATAAATGAAGAGCAAGGAAAAAAAAAGATCATTGAGCCCCTATTGTCTGCATTTCAATAGGCAGAAGAACAAGAGAGTTCCTCAAAATGACTACACTTTGTTCAGTATTCTTTTCCAGTGCACTTTAGTAGTAATACCTCTGGGCCATGCTTTCTCACAAAGGTATTCAAAGGATATTTATTTCCCTCTTGTTCTATTAAGATCCTTCTTCATTAGTGTTATTTTAAAATATACACACAGGACCATTTTATAAATTCAAGAGAATGAGGCGAATACTGTAAAAGCATTGCTGCATAGCCAGTATGAGAATTCTTCTACAAATGTCACCTTCGTTTCTCTCTGGCTAAAGAACAGTGATGCTGTAGCCTGACAGTACCTTAGTTGGCCATGGCATTCTTCCTGTGTTAGATAATTCTATGTCATGGAGGCTGCACTACCACTACTTGTAAAAAGCTTAATGGAAACAGCCTTAGTCTAGATTGCCCCTAACAGCAATTACTGGTGCCTAAGAAAACAAAACCCAAGATCCTTTCCCTTATTACTATCAACAGCACAGGACTTAGCCAAGATCAATGACTGAAGTACTCTGAAACTACCCCACAGAGGTTGGGCAAATCCTAGTAGGATCAGAAGCTGCCAGTGAAGTAAGGCCATATGGCAATGTGAAAGCATGAAGTAAATTGTCAATCATATTTCTTATTCCAAGTTCAGTACCATAATTTCTAGGATTTTATTGCAGAAGAACTGCCATACTAGATTAAAATCTTAAGTCCCCACCATGCCATATCTTGCCTTTGACAATATGTGAAAACCAAACACATCCAAAGGAAGTTCAATAGGCAACATGCAAAGGGAAAGTCAATTTATGAATGTCAACTGCTGCCCTAGAGAAAAAGGTGAGATTAAGTCATGCAGCAAGTGAGATGTGTTTTTTTGCTCTAAGATTTGACCAGTGGACAGTCTTTTCACAGAGAAACCCAAAATATCTTTGAATCTCTTATTGCTGTCACTGTCTTACAGCAGTGAATTCCACAGCCATAGCAAGTGCCATGAGAGCAGCATTTGGGAACTTTTTAGGTTTCAGGTGGTTTGTATATTGATTCACTACATTCTGTGAAACAAGATGAAGAGAGATTACAGATTCCCTTCTCTATCAAGTTTCATTATTTTGCACTCTGTTACACTGTTGTTTATTCAACTCATGTAATTTCATTATTCAACTTATTTCTAAGACAGTCTTCTAAGCCATCTTCTCAGGCTCTCCATAGCTGTTGTATCTCTTTGAAGCAAAGAACAGAGCAATCTTTCCCCTTCACTGCTGAAATTATCTTTGAAAAGAAGCAGGATCCTCCCTTCGTCTAGAAAGGGAGAGTCTTTTATCCATCCTGTCCTCAGTACAGATGAAGCTTGAGCATTAGCACAGCACAAAGACCAGCATCGCATCTCACTGTGACACATTCTCCATCAACCAGGAGCAGTTACAACTGCAATGCAAATAACCTCTGCAATTCACGAGTCTAAAAGACTCAAAGGGAGACAACACATTTGTTTTGAGCATAGACAAGTGATAACTGGCAGTTTTTAAAGGCCAGCAGTGTAAAAAACAAACCAGAAAGACTATTATGGGGTTAATCTGTACCAAAATGGAATCACAGACTGTTTCATGCTCTTTTTATGAAGTAAATCTGCTTGGCTCCATTTGCTGACATGCACTGAAAATACAGAGAACTTTTTCAAGGAATTAGACAGTTTTATATCAAGGTCATGTGACTGCCTCCCTGCTGAAGCCCATATATCAAAGCAGGCAGCTGCTAGCCTGAAAGCACAGCACAGCATCTATTTTCACATAGGAATTACTGTGTCGCTTGGCAGAATTCTGTTCTATATTCAGTGAGTGACATAAACCACAGCAATGAACCCTGGAAGCTGAGTCTCTCTCTCTCTCTCTCCCCTGTGCTGCACTCAGAGGTGAAATACCAGCAAAACGAAACCTGTCCTGTGCCAGGGAAGTGTGTATGCTGAACAAGCATTCTCTCTGTCTTTTTTGGTCCATTGCTCCAATAAGGAAAGGCTTGGCTCAGCCTCATTAATAATTAAAACTAGATATGCATAAATTATGTTCATGGAAATTATGGAGAGGTTAAGCTGAACAAATTGAGAAATAATCCTCTAGCAATACATATTTCAAAATGCCATGCTCAAAAATACTACTCTGTGCTAACATACCGTATGTTACTGCTTAAGGATTCTATCTGTCTGAGCTACAAACTTTTAAAAAGATTAAAACAAATTTATTTCCCAATTCTATACTGTCACAAGCCATAGAGATAAAGAAAATTTTTTTTTTCCCAAAGAAAAGAGAGTTTTTGGCTTTTATCATAATTTATTTAACAAATTACACCCATCTCATAAAAATGTACCTTTAAAATTGGGATACTGCCAAGGAGCTTAGGCTTAACATTCAATCTAGTAATAAAACTGACAGATTGAAGGAGAGGACAGAAATGAATTAAAGTGAACTACAATAGAAACAAATGGGAAGTGATTCAAAGTGATTATTCCTTTCTAATGCACAAAAACAGAACAGGGGTTAACTGGCTTGGCAGATGTTCCACACAGACAGATCTTACTGGTCAGACTGGGAGTAAATTGAATACAGAATTTGAATGCCAAAATGATAATCTTCCTAAAATGGAAAATGGAAGTGGAGGACAGCAATCTCAGCTGATGACACCTGCACAGAGAGTTTATTTATTTATTTAAACATAAATCAATGTATCAGAGTAGACTACTTTTTAAAGTTCAAGGAAAATGCATGACAAATTGGTTTCCATTTCCTCTTTAGCGACCAAAAGATAGAGGTCTTCTTGTTTTGATGGCCTGCTCACTAGCCAGCATAAGCTGGGACTGCAGGCTGGCAGCTCGGCTTCCCAAATCCTGGAACCAAAGTGCCTCCCTAGGCATTCATGCCTGGAAATCTCAGCAAATATTTTACTTCAAAAATTCCTAGATATGAAAATCAATTCAGCAGTGCAACTAAGCCTACACTTATTTATTGTACAAGTCTCTTTATATTGCTTTTGCCCTGACCTTTCAGAACTAATTTACGTATTATTCACTTTCTAGTCTTCATGTTTTGCCTTTCTTAATGAAATGTGGCAAAACCTCTGCATTTAGAAATTCATATTTTCATTCCTTTTTCCTTAAGCGAGTCTTTCGTTCTTTAAATTACGCTAACTCCATGCTGAGTAATGCCAGTGAATGTGGGGTTACAATAACACAACGAATTTAGAAAGGAGAGATGATATATGCACAGCTGAGAGGTCTACTCAGAACATGGAAGGCTTACTAAAACAGAGAAAGGAAAATCTCATTTACACATTAGTCAATAGAAACAAAATTAGGAATCCAGTTTGATCAGACTGATGCAGAGAGGTTAAATTTAAGATTTATTTTGTCCTATGGAGGTGAAGAAAAAGGAAGTAACAGCAATTTCTATCAAATAAGTACTAGACAAAATGAGTGCTGGAAAACTTCAGAGTCACGATGACCTTGGTGACCTGAAAGGATTCTGTCATCCAGAAAAGTGGGGGGAGGAATTGAGTATCACTGATTAATGATTGAGATAATTCAAATGCTGGGCACATTTTGAGACATCTGGTTTTTCTTAGTGGTATTTTTTGACAGACAAAAAAATCCTGATCAAATAAACCCTAGGCTAATAATCCAGAATGCAAAAAACTCCAAAGTATGAGAAGGATTGGGAGTGTGTGGTCTTTTGGTCATACAGCATCTTCCTCGGATATCCTGTTCTTTACAGCACACAGTTATGTTTTAGCCAAAATTCAAGAGATCACCCAAAACATTTACCCAAGCAAGCAGCCAACTCTTCACTAATCCCATCACCTGCTCTGGTCTCCAGGGATGACCTTCTGAATGAGGGAGAAAGATACAAAGGCAAAGGACACTGTACCAGGCTGTCTCCTATGTCCTTACCCCACGGATGTCTCACTCTTATCTCAGCATGGTAGGCACTGTTCGTTAAAGGAAAGGAGCACGACAAAAGGAAAAAGCAGCTTTCAACCTTTCTGTAAAAAGCCTATACAAACCATCCGTTTCAGCTTTGCCACAGAACTGCCTTTCACTTCCCAAAGCCCGTTTCTGATGGTCTTGAGGTTAGTGCTGATGGTTTACTTGGTTTGCGGCCGCACTGTCACATGTGAAAAGCTACCAGCTGACTCTGACATTTCAGCTTCTCCTCTGTCTTCACTACTGGAACAAGGTCACCTGCACAGCTGCCCCATTTAACAGTGACAGAGGAAAACACTGTGCTGAAGCACTCCTTCGCCTGAAGTTTCCTCTCTTTCCAGAGTTATAATCAGGCAGAGACCACATTCCATGTTTTGCTCTGATTGTTTGTTCACCCCTAAGCAGTGTACCAATGACTGCAGTTAAACCCTTTCATAAGCTGTATGGGCCACAACGTTATCATCCACTTTGTAAAAACTCAGTCCAATTTATTTCTTTGCATGCCACCAAACAGCTGCCTTTCAGATAGATGCTTCAGAAGTTCTTTACTATAGGGTTTAAATTACATACAGATTACTCCCAATGAGCAGCGATGACACTAAGAAAGCAGACAAGTCCCTTGCAGACCCTGTTTCTTCCACTAAGAGAGTAAAAGGGACATGCTTTAATAAAGAGAGCTTTCCCAGTTTAATCCTGTCAATTATTTATGCTTCTCTCAGATGTTTAGGTACACATCCACCCCTTAGATTACACATGTGCGTTATCAGCAAGAAATGGAGAATCATTCCTGCAGGGAACTGGAATTACAGCAGAGTCTAGTCAAGAAGAAAATGTAGAGCCAGACAACTGCTGCTCTCCCTTCCTGAAGTGTTCACGTTTGGAGTTTGCCTGCAATACAGAATATAGTTTGTCCATAAACCAGAATTTATGCACACAATTGTATTCATAATTCTACACTTAAAATCACACTAGACATATGAACACACACTCTGTGCACAAAGCCCTCTCTTTCACGTAAAAGACCTTGCCTTCTTATAAAAAGATAGGGAGTTCTGTATTTGATTTTCTATGTGGTCCTTTTTCCATTCATCTTGAATAAGAAGGAGGTACTAATGATGTGCTAAGCAATAAATTTATGTTCCACTTTCAAAGAGAAGTAAATGCTAGGTAAACTGTCTTATACTGTCTTTCTCTCTGTGCATCTGACTTGGACTAAGACAGGCTGTCTTCTTCTAGATATACATCAACAGCACTGGCACAGCAAGTAAAAACAACAGAGTTCAGCAATTATACCAAAATACTACATCATTTGTATCAAACCCTACCAATGAGCACTTGCTGATAGTTCTGTAAAAGAAAACAGCATGTGCAGAGAGTTAAAAACTGAAGAAAGGAAGGAGGGAGAGAGAAGCTAAAGAAAACACTGGGAATAGACTAAGTTCTCCCGGGCTGCAATAGGCTTGACACAAGAAAAGAACAACCAAGTCTAGCCACTTCATGACAGTAAGCATACTAACTCGTGAACAAAATGGTTAAAGACAGATGACAGCACACAGATATGGGTACAGAGAAACAGATCACTAAAAACACACAGATTTTAGAAGAGCCAGAGCTCAGCACCTGAACCAGCTGACAAAATGGTGGAGTCTGGGGGTTTGAAACAGAGCTGTGAGACACCTGAGTTGTGAAGTTAGCATCAGTCACAACGCAGCAATCACTTCTCCCTTCCCAGCTTTTCGGTTCAAAAGACAACCATAGGCTGAAATGAAAAGTCATTGTATTTAAAGTATCAAAACTAATGATCCAGTAGTGAGGATGCTGGGTGCTGCTATAGTGCATGGCAGGGTTTGGTTTTTTATTTGCATGATGGGGTTTGTTTTCTTATTAAGCTTTATGAAGGGAATAAAAAGCCATGTGTTTGATGTTTCCAGTTAGGAAATGTAACCTAAGGACATGCCAGCCTATCTGAATTAGTTCCTGGAGAAGCAATCTCGTGAAAACAATGGGGAAAGGATCATGTTGACCCCTTCCCTTCTCAGCCTCTTCCCAAACCCCTTCTCTTCCTCCTCCTACTATTTGCTCTCCTCTTTTCTTTTAAACAACCCCAACCTGCTGCTGCAGTCCTCCTACTACCTTATTATTATGGTTTTTACTGTTCTGTGGCACTCAACCTTTTCCATTTCCCTTCCTGAATACTTCAGTACAAGCATGTTGCCTCACTCCTCTGTCTCCTCAGCACATACTATGACTCTTTTGCATAGCAGAGAAAGAAACTGCCTGTCCTTTACTAAGGTAATGAGCTCGTACACAGATACAGGGGTTGTTAACAATTCTCAGACAGGGCAGAGAAGATCCCAAGTGCCAGGTCAAGGAAAGGGAAGGGAATTGCCATGAGGGAGTTAACAACTCTACCCTGGGCAGCAAGGCAGGCTATGGGGACATCCTTCCTCCCCTTGTGTCTCTCATTATGGACCTGGGGTTCCTTCTGAGAGCTACTGAACACATCCGTGCTCTTGCCATAGCTACGGTGAGTGTTCTTTAGCTGCTTTTATGAAGTGGAGTTAGGCAAACGTGTGACAACAGCTGCACTGGTAGAATAACCAGAACATAAATACTGTCAGCATTTAGCAAGGCTGAAATTATACCACCTTGGACTACCAGAGCTGAAGCAGAGTTCCACATGCACACTGAATCATGAGAACTATTTAATTCTGAAGTGTGACATACCATAGAGAGATTATTTTCTCTTGACCCACAAAGAAAAAGGCTGAAACCTTATCTCTAAGAACAGCCATTTTACATGCAGATGATGTTAAATGAGAACTTCCCATAAGGGTAAGCAAGAAGGGGACAAAACATCTAGAAAGCCACCGCATACTGTCATTAGTCATTTAAAAAATATCTGCCACAAATACAAAAAAAAAAAGGTTTCTTTTGTGATGCTGTCTAACACATTTGATATGTTTCTCTCTCAGCCTTTTCCATCACCACTCTATGGCACCAAAAGCTGGGGAAAAAAAAAAATGAAAAAAACCCAACGTGGAAAAAAGCGCCCAAGACAACAACCCAGAGAGAGCTATTAAAAAGGAGTAAGATGTTCATATGAAACCTGTAATTTTTATAGATAATTGGTTTCTCAGTTTTCAAATTCCAGCATAGAACGAACACATTTACAGTCCATAAACACTATTAAAAAGACTTTTTTTCAAAATTCATAGCTGTCACAGATGACAACAGTTATACCTTTCAGCCCAGCTGCAACAGCTGGCTGTGTGAACTACAAACAGCTGGATGGAATCCACTTTCAAGGCAAGCAGTAAAAACTATGGACAACCATACTGCTCTTCTATCTGAGAATCAAAAAGAATATGGAGGAAAACATAAATCAGAACAAAGCAAAACTGAACTAATTCAAAATCTACCTTCCAAAGAGCTTCAGTCTATCACCTCAAACATATACCATAAAATATTATTTATAGGGTAGACAGAACTATTGCTAGGCATACAGTTATGCATCTGGGAGGAAGATCACTTAGAATAAACTGCATCTGGGTCCATCACACTCAGCAAGAGTTATAGACCTCTACAAGATTTAATCTTATTTTAAGAAGGTATATTTGCTATAATTAATGATATTATTTTAATGTATTTGACTCCTGTCCTAACATCAGCAAATTAGATTTCAAGATAAGATTAGTTCTAACATCGGTTCAACTTGAGTACTAATATTCCTTTAGTCATTAAAGATAATAATTGATTACACCAGCCAACAGAAACATGCTCACCAGGTTATTAAAAAAATCAATTTGTCATACATCTCATATAACCACATCCTACGTAAGCTAAGTACTACAATCACAAGGTAAGAGAGCTGATGTGAAACTCATCAAGCGCTCTACTTTGCAGTGGTGCAGCTTCGCCTCGAGTCCTGTGAGCAGTTTTGGGCACCTCAATATGTGAAAGGTATAAAGCGTCCAAACGAGGGCTACAAAGATGATGAAGGGTCTAGAGGGGAAGCCATACAAGAAGCGGTTGAGGTCACTTGGCTTGTTCAGCCTGGAGAAGAGGAGACTGAGGGGAGACTTCATCTCATTCTACAGCTTTCTCACGAGGGGAAGTGGAGGGACAGGCATCAACCTCTTCTCTCTGGTCTCCAGTGACAGGATACGAGGGAACAGCATGAAGTTGTGTCAGGGGGGTTTAGGCTGGAAGTCAGGGAAAAGTTCTTCACCCTAGAAACTGGTGGTTGGGCACTGGAACAGACTCTCCAGGGAAATGGTCACAGCACCAAGCCTGACAGAGTTCAAGAAGTGTTCGGACAACACTCTCAGCTGTCTAGTGTGGGGCCAGGAGTTGGACTTGATAGTCCTTGTGGGTTCCTTCCAACTCAGGATATTCTATGATTGTATGATTCTAAGTACCTTCTCTGACACTCATCTTTTCTTCATTATTTCCTAAATACTGCATTTAATTAAATAAATAAATAACCACTGAAAATGAAATGTGGACTGGACTTTTGTGCACTGGAGTAAGTGGGCATTTCTCACACTCCTCTGCTTCCATTATAAGCAGGATTTGTCTAAGTTATCAGATAATTATTCAACCAGAAAATTCAACTGCCTCTGGCAATGGCCAATCATATCGAGTTGAATGAGAGTAAATCCCTTCCTGTGCAAAATTATCCCCAGCTGAAAACAGAGTAGTCAGAAAACAGGCAAGATAACGCCAAACTTCTTTATCTTTGAAGGATGTTCATTAACAAATTTCTGAAGAAGATTTCTGCTATCAAAGAAAGATAGTGTATGACATGTCTGAGCACAGAAGAAGGAATCTTATCCCGTACATCCTTACTTAGGATAAGGAAGCCTTTGGTTTCAGTGGGACCACCTCGGCAAATAAAGACTCCACAAATGAAGAAATAAGTCCCACTCTCAGAACTCGTGTTTTCTTACATAACTCATATTAGTGAACTTCACAGGAAGGTCATAAAAAATCTTCAGTAACTCTACAGATAGGTGAACTTCTGGAATGCTGGATCCAGACCAGATATTAACTCAGAACAACATTACTGCAATGCCAACTGTTAAGTGAATGCCCGCTTCCTGTAAAAAAGAGACAGTATTTTCCTTTATCTCCTTTACAATGCAGACTGCTTTCACAATAGTTGGACTCCAGAATCCTTTTTCCAAAAAGGATTTCTAGGGTACAAGTCTATCCCCATATGTCGAACCACCATAAGACAGACTGCATTGTAACTAAAAAACGTTTGATGCTTCCTACCTGACAGTGAGAAGGGATATTTACAGTGATAGGATGTGTAGGAATGGTTCAAAGCTGCCTCATGGGAGGCTCAGAATTGACATTAGGAAGCATGTTTTACTGAAAGGGTGGTCAGATACTGGAACAGGCTTCCTAGAGAAGGTGGTCAATGCCTCATGCCCGTCAGGGTTTAAGAGGCTTTTGGGCAATGCCCTTAATAATCTGATTTAATTTTAGATCAGTCCTGCAGTGGTCAGGCAGTTGGACTAGGTCACTGCAGGTCCCTTCCAACTGGAAGTGCTCTGTTCTATTCTATGATTCTGTTCTGCTCTATTCCAAATCAAACCAATGAGGTAGCTGTCCCTTGGAAACAAAGGAATAACATATTAAGTGAAATGTATGCTCCTCCAGTCCAGAACATCCACACGAGAAGATCGTTTTGATCCGTAGCATCATGGATGGAACTAGCCATGATGTGACTGCTTGATGAGAAACAGGAAGGGAAGATCTGTATTTTTGTGCATCCAGGAGAGCATGCAAGGCACAGGGAGGTGCTAATGGAGAAACTGTACTCACAGCAATCACACCTTTCATAGATAGCTAAGGTAATATCAGTCTATATTTCTATCATTACTGTTACCTTGGGATCACTGAATACTGCACCAACATCAACAGCTCCTTACACCTAATCCTTATACAGGTACGTCCTCACATGACAGCAACCGTCTGTTCCCACATGAGGCAAGTAGAATTGGATGCACTGACTGGAGTCCTAACCCTTCTTCTTTTCCCCTTTATACCAATCAGCGGTGCCTCATTTCTTCTTTTGAAGTTACCCCTGACAAGCAGGAAAAAATATTCATTTGGAAGAGCTGTAATGGAAGATGCACCACACCTCCAAATGGCTACCAATAGGCCTGCTCTCCCTGCTCCCAGGCCACTCTGCCTCAGGTCCACACGGCTCCATGTTTCCCAGTGCACCTCAAGTGTGCAATAATCTGAAACATGAGAAGTCTGCAAATACTGAAAAGCACTTAAAGGACTCCTAATTTCAAAGTGATTCAGTTCAAGCCTAAGACTCATACACCTTTATAGTGTTACTTTCTGTTCCATAACACGGAGTTTAAATGCACATTTTACAAGTTTGTTGGGTATAGAATCAAAACTTCTTTTTCCCAGATGATGCTTCAGAACAGTAAAGTCAGGCTATAAACTAAATATGTAAGCTAGAAGTAATGAATGGTATGAAAGCTGTCAAATAAATTTGCCATTCCAAATACATCACTTCAGGTACAACACACAAGATAACCTGCACACTGAATAACACAAGTCTGACTGAGCACAAATAATGCCACATTGTTCTTATCCAAATCAGAAGCACTACCATTTAAGCCATTTCATGTCAGCCCATTAGCTTGAATTAAATTGATATGGGTATGCTCATAATTTTACAAGTGATTATGGTGCATTGATTATGCAATCAATGAAAGTTTTCTTGTGATTCAGGGTAATAAAAAACCCCCATAATCTACACACCTAAGAAAAAGCCAGAAATTTGGAGGAGATCAATGCACAGATGAATGCATTACATTTAGGTAAAGATGTACCTATACCTCAGTGTACGTGACACACAAAAATACCAATCACAATCAGGTCTGATGAACAGAAATACTGAAAATGATTTTATGTGCAGAAGTAACAAGCAGGTCTTGAAATGCACAGACCAAGTAAAAATTAACGCTGCTTCCTCTGGCACTCTAAAACGCTAGTTACTGAAAGAGTAGCTACTAAACTACCAAGGGAATATTTGCATGTCATTACAATCACTGTACCTTAGGAAGAACACTGCTGCAGAAACAAGATTACTTCATTTAGATTACTTCATTTTGTGAATCTGTGTCGAGAAAGTTGATTATTCAGACACGGCATTTACAGGTCTGACAAACAGCAGCAAAATGTTGGAGATAAAACAGATTGAGGAAAGAAATTTACAGATCAACACCAACAATCAGTTCCCGATGGTATCTAAATTAATTAGGAGCTGAAATACAGACAATATTTCTGAACTCCAGAAATAAATACACCTGTAAAATCACTTGCTTTTGCCCAAGATCTTTTCTCTTCCCCATCACAAAAAATATTTCCTTTTTTAATAAGGTTGCATGTTCTAAAACTAAATGACTTTCTCATCCTCTGCTGTGCTTAAGGTCTCAGGTTAGTTAGACAAAATAAAGAAGGGTAGAAAGATAGAAGAAATGAAGAGCAAATGATGAACTTGCAAGCATGGAGATGGTGTCAGCACTGACAAAAGACACACCTGAGGAACAGACAGGTCTTTCAAGCCACTGGTAACACGCGGAAATACCCAAGAACATCAGAGAAGCCTGATGCCATCTTTCAAACAGAGTAAACTAAAAAGTTCCTAATGAATTTCCTAATGTGGACTTCTCTCACTTCTTTTTTTTCTGTTTTTTTTTTTAATATTAAAAAATACAACTAAAAAACAGGAACACTTTTATTCATTCCCCACTTGAATAGTCTTTCAATCGTTCCTCCACAGCTGTCTGAAGTACAGCAGGAAGGAATGAATCCACATTCCATTCAGAACACCTGCATTCACAGAGCATGTTTTCACACAATTCTTATCTTGCTCGCAGGGTTTTTTTAATGTCCTTGCACAACTTGCCAATTTTAAGTGTGTTTATAACTTTTTATTCTCAGTTCAAAAGTTTTGCTGAGGCATTGTTTCAGTTGATAATTAAACAGTAAAAAATCTCTAGGCCAACAGCATGCCATCATTTACACAGCAGGATGCACATTCCCCTCATAAAAGATGCACATAAAAGATTACTAATTTTCCATTGTGAATCAACCTCCCCTTCCTCCCATACTTATGTCATTGACTTATCTCTAGACAAGTTAACTCTATTAGAATTACCAATGAAGTCTCCCTCCTTACTTTCCTCTCCCTCCTTTGAACCAACACAGGAGCACAAAATGGGGATTACATCTTTGAAAGGAAAAGCAATCATTATTGACCGGCACACTTTGTATTCTGCTCTGTGTTTCCCTGCACAGTATTACAGATGGGAAGCTGGCAGGCCAAGTGAAATGGTTCTCTAGGCGAAATCCAACCCTGAAAGCTGAAATAAAATTCGGCACTAGAGAAAGAGATTGCACATCAACTGTGAAGATCACATTTGAATTTTCAGTTTATTTGGAGAAAGAGAGACAACTCATTCCATGGCAGAAGTTGCATACTTAGCAAGAAATTTGTTACTAATTTTTGTCTCTGCGTTTGCAACACTATTCAAAACTTCCCAAACTTCACAGTGTCTATGAAACATGATTTTCCAGGGAAAGGACAGGTATATCAGATGATGTCCTAGAAGCAAAAGCATATGGAATAGCCAAGCAATAAATGTATTTTCATGGATACGGTTCACACAGTCAGAGGGGGAGAAACTGCACAGATATTGAGAATATGTAACCAGTTAATGTGAAGTATTTTCTCTAAAAAGGATGTTTTCCAAAATTTTCCTAGAAAATGGGTATCCTCAGCCGTTTAGAGTCATTGAGGAAGCTGTCACTGCAACAATGTCATTAACAAATACGTAAAACACACAAAGAGAATGTCCTAATTTATAGCATAAGAGCAATACTGCTACTACTGATCTGGGATGCAAAGTCTGCTTTCTATAATCTTCAGTACCAACGTATCCAGCTCTATCCCTAGAGAGATAAAGTAGCAATGGGTGTAGGATAGATTTAGCATTTTAAAATAATCTTATTCTTTCAATTTTACAGTCCCGTTCGCCTGGCAGAATGCCACCAGAGTATGCAATTTAATAAAGTCATTGCTGTCACAAGACATACTAGATTGCTCTATCCATGGACTGTCTTCTATATATAACTGATAAGAGCTTGCATAATTAAGGTTGCATTTAGAAGTCTCAGCTATGTAACTAACAGCTCTTTCAGTGTGCTTTCATTATATATGAAATACAAGCTTTCCTCACAACAATTTTTCTTCTCTAAAAATGTTTTGATGATGTATTTACAATGATCTTCAATGTTAACAAGGGCTCTAAATTTAAAACATGGTGTAATTTCTTTGAACTTTTAATATTAAACTGCGGACTTTTTCTTCATATAGAAGAGAAATAGAATTTTTTATGAATGTTAAATGAGGAAAAGTCTGTATATTATTGTTCTTATGCATTAGATTGTGAAACAACTGGAGACTGCTTTTCCAGAGACTCGTCAAGAAGTCCATCTCACTTCCTGCACAGCACAAAAAGAAGCTGTCAAAAGGAGGAATACCTGGAAAGCTGCCAGGAAAAGGTGGATTTTGTGCAGAATTGTGGTACTTTTACTTTCAAAGGAAACCAAATGCATCTAAATGTGACACAAGACTTTCTTGTCCCAGGCAGTACGAAAGATGTTGCAAGAACAAATTTTGAGATGACAAATATAGGAGGTATGACATTCCTAAACAATCCACAAGAGCACTTATTACTGCACCTTTTGCCTATAATTCAGAGAGCTTTCTCCATCAAAGAAACTCTAGTTTGTGTGCTTCAGTTGTGCACTTGGATACTAACCCACAAAATAACACAAAGCTGTTTCAAACCATGAAAGCTACACAGACTCAAGTAATTTAGAACAGCAACTTTAGAACAGTCCTTTTTTTTTTCCTGCTTGGCACAGGACAATGAAAATAAGTTAGGTGTTAAACACTCAAGACATCTTTTACAATCAGTGTTATACAATCAGTTTACAATCTCAGCACCTTTGCAGAAGAAACAGATCACTTATTTGATGGTTAAGCAATTCACTAAAGACATCTATTTTATTAGAAATAGCAGTTGCAGGATCTGAGGTATGCCACAGCTTTACCATTACCCAAGACTCTCTTGTACATTCAGCAGTATTTATTCTTCTGTTATTTCTAAGAAGTTGGCAATATGCACACAACGTACCCTGAAAACGAGCACGGTGTCTTCTAGCAAAATTCTCCAGCTACTGGAACAGAATTCAGTTCACCAATTCTGCTTGATGGAGCACTAAAATTGTGCAAAGGCTTCACTTACTTCCAGAGGCTTTCAGGATACTTTTTGGACAGGTTCTATTTTGCACATTTTTAAATAATGTCAGGAGTAGTCTATTAACCACAGATAAGTGTGGGACATGTGGACCCTCTACATACTCAAAGCAGTTGGAATTCAAGTGAAATTAATTCTTCATTCAGCAACTCTATTTATTGTCCAAGAACTAATAAGATAGAGGAAGTACCATCTCCTTCTTTTGCTTCCTTCCCCTTTCCCCACGGGTAAATATGCAGTTGTACAGTAATAATCCCTATAAGAAATTTGTGACTGTTGTCCAAACCCTTTACTTTCACTTCCTATGGCATAAATCCTTAACATCACTGTAAGTAAAATACTTGATACTCAGAATAATATTAGAAGTGCACACAGCTCACTGTACCTTACAGCACACTTACCACTGACATTAGTGCACACTGAGACTTTGAAAATGTTACCGTGAGACATCTGTTATGAGTATCCAGGTAACCTCAACTGTAGGTAGTATAATTTGCATTTATTTATCTATTAGACACTTATATGGCTCCCTCACTGTGTTACTAAGGCATATTACAGGCAGCAATTAATTTTCCCATGAAATACCCTTGCAAATAAGCATGATTATCTCCAGGTCAGAGGTAAGCAACAGATATACAAAGGAACAAAGAAACTTCTGAAGGTCAGTCTGAAAGTCTGAAACAACCACTGAAAGGCTATGAAATAATGATAATCAGAACAGAAATGTCCCCAAATCACAGACTGGCTGTGTCTCCTCCCATGCTTGTCCTTCCTCTCACGCTGTTTTGGCAGAACAGAAGTCAAAGAGAAACAGCAATATGACCTTTAGCTTCTCAAGCTTGAAACAAAGTTATTACCTCTGACTGAAATAACCATGAAATGTTAAGAATGCTAAGATCTTCTGTGTCATGCCACCACAAATACATTAGGATGCATTTATCCCCAATATTCTTAGCAAAATGCTTACATGATAATTGTCCCACTAATCCCTACTGCTGCTAATGGTAGCTGTTACAGAGCTGAGTAACAGAGGCTATTTTCATCATGCAGAAATAATTCTGCAGCAGCTCATACTGAGCTTATAGCATTTAAGAGCAAAGACAACATCAGTCTACAATTCAGTAGTTTGGTAGAGTCCTTGACCTGAATGATCACTTTTCATTAACTTTAAATCCAGGATGGGTGTATGTCAAACCTAGCTGCTTCCTAACAAAATCTGTGGAGGTGATTTGAAGAAATGTAGGGATGAGAGGAATTGAAATCTAACAAAGAAGTTGTATGCCTGAAATCATCTAATCATCTCTTTTTTTCTTTTCCTTTTCTTTTTGTTTTTTTTTGCGGGGGGGAGGGTGAGGGGAATCAACTATAATAAAAGGAATATGGTTTCCTACAAAGCACTGCTTGCTTACAGCCTCTGACCTTCACAGTACCATAATGCTAATCTTTCCTGATTTTCATCCTAGACTACCAGGAAAGAACTCAATGTTTGTATTAGAAGTTCCCCCACTACAAACAGCCCAATAACACTAGGAATGACATTGGTAACCAAGAGTATTTGTAGCTTGGTTTTGATGTGAGTCCTGTTTCTTTAGGAATATAAAACACAGAGTTCATGCATTCGTAGTGCTCCTAGCACTGAGAAACTACCAGGAAGCTTAGGGGTGTGAATTGACTATGAAAGCTAAGTAAACAGAAACACAGATTTAGACTCAGAAAGGAGTTCTTCCTTGGAGCAGGAATTCTAGGATCCATGGGGGTAATTTGCTTACTCTGTAATGCTGTCCACTCACAAGGAACACATGGTCATTTCTGAATAACAACATCCATACTACTGTACAGACTTAGAAGTCTAGTAACTTTCCTGAAGCTTGTGATAGCTTTTTTATGTTTTTCATCTTTTGTTCAAAAGACTTCTAGTTTGATTCAGTCCACCAGGATGTTTTATGGCTTACATATGTGGAGGGCAGATGTATGGATGTGTGTTCAACGAGCCTCTCTGCACCATACACCTATCACACAATGCCTGCCTGAACAAGTCTAATGGACTTCTTCTGCCCTGAGTTCTTAAACCACCATCAAGCCTGAGAAAGTGGGCTCATCAAGTCCATACCAAATCTGTCATCAGAAGGACTACAGAAACAGCACCAAACAGACGTCCATATAACTTGGAGGATGAAGAAATCGGCATGTCATTTAATAATTTGTGAACTTTCAGCATTGTACACACCAGCTAGCTGCAAGAAGCACTTCTCACATGCACCACTTCTCTTAAAGTAGTTTATTAATAATCAGAGGCACACTTAATGAGTTAGAAGCAGCATAGGTTGGGGATGACGTAGGTCAGCCTGTCCCAGGGAAGACACAGATTCAAACAGTAGCTGAATGTCTCCCCCTTTCCCCATCAGACAGACCATCTTGAAAAAAATTCTAATTCATAATGGTAGAAAATCATCAGGATACTTCAATTTCACACCAAACAGAAATGAGCTTATGTAGGAGCTCCATATAGCACAGTCAGTCTGTGATCCTTTCACACCTTTGACAGTAATGTAACCAGCCATCAAGCCGACCAGCCAATCCTTCGTAGTACATCATAAATCAGCACCACAATTCAAACATCTGCTGTTGAGACAGCACATGTAACTAATGGTAGCATTGAGATTAGAACCTGGTACTATTCTCTGGGTCTTCCCTGTGCCAGAGAAGGCTTAAAGGAACACACATAAACCCCCCGAATGAAAACTAGACAGGTCAAAAAAGGATTTTATCTTACAGAAGCGATAAAAATAATTCAGCTTGAAAATATGGCAGCTGTAAGGAAAACTAACACATCATCCCAGGAAACTTCCCATCAGGATCTTGTGCCTTGCTGCAGTACACCATATTTAACTATCTGTGAATGGGAACACAGAGCAGCATCTGCTGGTTCCCAACATCAAATCCTACAGCAAATAGCCTCCCTTTAGGATCATCTAGTTGAGCCTTCACCATGCCCAGCTCCAGCACAGATTGCGAGATCAGCTCTACCCACCACGGTGTGGTATAAGATTCCACAATCTCATGTGACAAGAAATTGTTTCTCACTAAAATTCTATAAATTTGCTTCAGTACATATTTTCCCACAAAAGGTCTCTGGATTGTTTAAACACCTCAAGGGTCTCCAGATCATTCATTCCAACATGTACTTCCTCTAGCAACTCTAAATCCTCATGTTGCCCTTTGGTAAGCATCTAGAACAGACATCAGCCATAAAGGATCTTCTTTTATCTTTCTCTGACACTTTTCTACATGGTTAGAACAAGATGAGAGTTTTCACCTGTATTTATCAATTCAATGTCACCTTCAGCATCTGTTCCTGCAACAGATGAACCATTTACTGCACTCCTCTGGAGAACTGAGCATCCTGGACCCATTCCTTTCTTCCCATCATCATCTGTGGAGAAATGTTCATGAGCAGTAGACATTTCAGGTTTTTTAAATATTCAGGAATTTACTACATTTGAGCACAACAAGAGTGATGGCAACAGAGAGGGACCCTGTCTTTACACCCCTTTTTTGCCTCCTTTCTCACATACATGAACTCACATAAAAGACAGAAGTGGCTTTCTCTCCCCTACGTGCACCCTTTAATTAAAGAATGTGCATCTTCCATTAATTTCTTATGATACTCCACGCATCCTTTTGATGCACTAGCAGATCACTACTACCATTTTATTAGCACTCCCCAGCACACCTTTAAAGGCTGCAAAACAGAATGATGCCATACTTTTGATGTAGATATTGAGTGTTACAGTTTCTTCTTGCATGCACTACATACTCCCATGAACTTGTTTATATCCTTCATCTTTCCCTTCCACAATGACAGGCTCATTGCATTTCTTTATTAAAGCCCTTCAGTTTTCTCAAGTGTAAAGTATATTAAATGTATGATAGCTTCAGCAGGATAATAAGACTTAAAGTAAGTTAGCTTCAAGTCAGTGCTTCCATCCTCAGCTTCTGGCTTTGATTTTTACATCTACCACTAAGTGATAACACTTGCACCCAGCTCTGGTGCTCATATTCAATGGCCAGCAACTTGCTGCATGACCCTGGCCACATCAATTACCATCTTTCTTACTTGTACAGTGCTTGTAATTCTCAGGCATGGGAAGTCACTAACCACCTCTTCTCTTACAGTAAATACTTCACAGTAGCATCATGAAAGGCTTGATGGAAGTGTAAAGTGATAGTAAAATGCTGTTATTAATGTGTGCATAAAGATGCTGCCACCTGAACTTCCAAGAACCTTTTCAGTCCTGGAGAGGACAAGAGGACCAAGAAAGAGTGCTGGAAGAAAACTAGCAATTACATGAAGGGTACAATAGCAATAATGGAAATGTTTTACTCAGATCAAGATGGAACCCTTTTATTTTTTTCTCAAGTGTTAACACACAACATTAGTGGCATTTTTACAGTTCCTGACATTAATCAATACTAGGAGTAATAATTAAGGAGTTTTTCCCTCCAACTGAATAGGACCAAAGAGAGAAATAAATTCTAGCAGTGAAAAAAAAAGTAATAAAATACTGACATACTCACTTAGCTCTAAGTTTATACATTTGACACTCATATCATTAACTTCCTATTCATCTACAGAGAATATTCCTTTATCTTTTTAACAAAATAACTGGAGCTGCTGCGCAGCGTAACTTCAGTGTTGCACTGAAGTCGTAACACACATACATGCACACACTCCTATAGAGCCAAACCAAGGAATTACCTGATAGAGCTATAAAGTAACTTCCATTTTGTACATTTTTGCTAAGTGGAGGTGTGTAGAAACATAGCTAGGCAAATTGATTTTGGAATCAGGCCAAAACCAAAATTAAATGCTTTGTGACAGCTGTCACTATTTGTCTGTCACGCATCAGAGAACATCAGGCCATACTACGACACCAGTTGAAGAACATACAACCTTTTGTCTAAGCTACTGACTAGTTCAGTGCTTTCATGACAACTCTTGTGCACATTTCTTATACCTTTAACTGATACCTGGCAGGAGATTACATGTGAAATTCCACTTGCTTCTTTCCTACCAGGAGTATAAAAACTCATTGGGCCTCAGCCAACTTTAAGCCTTGCCAAGTAAAATGCAACAGCACAATTCTGAAGCAACCTCCAACCCCTCAGCAGCCACTTCATAGGCCTTCCACTACTTCTGCAGATTTGCACTTACCATTGTTTATTAGTCTACCAAAAGAAGACCCACAAGCACCTTCGGAGAAAGTGAGACATAACAGCATGTTCTCATTGCTTATACCATAAACTTTCTCCTATATGCAAACTAGGTAAATAAAAAAAAACCACCTCTTCAGTGGAAAACTCTACATATAGGCTGAGCAACTTGCTTTGCTAGGAGGCAACATGCCAATTGTTGGGAGAGCCTGGGAATGTGTTGATGCATGTATATCAAATACAACCTCTCATATTTCTCCACAGTAGTGTTGCTAAAATGGCAAATAAGAAGAAGATGGGGCCAGATGGTAAAGTCACCACAGAACAGCAAACATAACTTCTTATGGAGTCTCAACATGACCAAAGATTTTATACTTTAAAACAAAAGGGGCAGCAGATACCTGGAGAGAGACATCTGAAAAACTGCATCTGGAGGACAGATAAACAGCACATGGGTCCTAAGCAGAATGCTGTTGCAATATCGTTAATCAAGATACCTCAGCCTGATGTTTTTCATCCCTTTTTCTACAGTAACCAGCTTTTAAAGTCTAAGAACTATACTGTAAAAATTTGTTCAAATTAGCTTGGAAATGGACATGGAATTTAGCTGTAATAGCTTGTGTTTGTGCCAAGTATTGCTGCTATAGCACATTTCTCTTGTTAATGTTTTTAAACTATGAGCACACTGCAATTACTCTGCATTGATTTTAAATGCAGACTTAGTGCAGTAACATCTCCAATTTGTAAGCAAAACATCAGCACTATTAATCAAACTGTTAAAGTCACTGTTGGAGCCAAACATGAGCAAATTAATAGAGAACAACTATGGAGATCTGTCTTTAGATTTCTATATATTAAATCTGGACTTTAACACCCATTACATTGTGCTTTATGTCATTCACATAACATAAGAAGAGAATTGCTGAATGATGGTAGCTCTGTTGCTGTGTCCCTCACTGTTAGTCCGCATGCACAGAACTGAAGATGACTTGCAGGTTCTTCCTTCTGCAAGGGTAAGAAGTGCAGACACAGGAGAGCCATTTGCTTGACATCACAAGCCTTTCACATACAGCCTTACAGCGGAAATGGTATTTAAATCTCCAATCACTGTGCCATGAAAGAATGACAGAAGAGCAGGATGTTGAATGAGCAAGCGATAATCACTTGATCTAAGATTTGATTAGATTAATCTTTCCGTGTAATATAACAAAACACTTCATAACGTCACACATCAAGCCTCCAGAGCACTGTTAGGCCAATGAAACTAGAAAAATTAATTATATTTAGTAGTTTCTTGCTCAGAAGACTAGACATATGGTTCAAATTGTGATGCTTACAATAGCATATACCTAAGAAACAGGCAACGAAGTCAGAAAAAGACTCCCATTAAAATTAGGTTTTGACACCTTGTCATCCATACCTGAGCAAATATATCCAGCACAAAATGAAAGGTTCAAGAGATGTGCTAGCATCCTGATTTTTGCCTTATCCATAACAGAGGTGCCCACAATTCTTTTTTGTGTGAGGTACACAGCTGAAGATAACCCAAGCACTGCACAGACACTGAATAGACACTGAAAGGTCTCAAAGGTGCTCTGGTGCTCTCAAACATGTGCTTAACACACAGCCATGGGTGGAAGCATATACAGCCACTCAACCAAACACCTGCTCAGTGGAAAGAATACACAGAGCTGCTTTTTAATTCCCAAGAGGGGAGTCTTGAAGTTTATCAGATATACTAGAAAGGGAGGAAATACCTTCTTCAATAATCCCGGCAGATGGACAGAAGTTGTCCTCAAGAAAGAGGTGCCAAGATCCCACTAAACAAAAAAGTAAAAAGAAAAAAGAAAAAAAGAAAAGAAAAGGAAGAATGAAAGAAAAAAAAAAGAAACAAAGGGGGGAAAGCACGTTTCCTCTGAGTGTCAGTACCAAAGAAAGAAGACTTTGTTGCTGCACTCTAACCAGGCAATGACTGCAAGGCATTTAATTTTCCAATTAATTAGATCCTAACTCTAAATGTAGAAGTAATTGATGTGTCAACATAGACAAACGAAACAACTCTCGACATAAAAGCAAGGACGATGTGTCTACCATTCAGTACTGGATGATGGATTCTATGATTTTTTTGTAAAAAATTGCTTCAGTGTGAAGCAATGCCACTGCAGCTCAGCAGCCATGCAATGGCATATTTATTATATAAGGTACCTTCACATCATTCCACATTTTTAGTAGGCAACACATCCCTACAACACCTACCACCTCTCTTCTTTGACTGTAAAAACTCCTTTGTCATGTTTTGAACACGTATAGTTCACACAAGCATTCACTGACACCCTTATCTTCCAAACACTATTTGCTTTCTTCTGTCAAACATTCAACCCTTTAAATTGTAAAGAGAGATGCCTGATCTTCTTTTAAATGTTCTCACAAAAATAGCAGCCAACTGTCCCCAGTTAGATTGACTGTCACTAACCAAGACTTAAAGCACTAAGTATTTAACACGTACCAGCGAGCCTGCTACGTTCCCTTAAATTTGCCTTTTTGCCTGGGCATCATCCATTACATCTAATTAAATTTCTTAAATACAGTCTTTATGAGGAAAGGGCTGTTTTCTTTGCCTTCATTTCTAATGACCACTGCAATGGGAGACTCATTGAGTTCTACCAAACCTTACTAAAGTAATAAAGCTGGCAGAGAGAGGCACAAGAAAGCCAAAATAGGTGTTAGTTGGGAAGCTTACATAACATCTGAGCAATTCATCCCTGTCCTTTTTTTTTGTTGTTCTGTAAACATACACTCACACATGTGCACACACAAAAGGTCAGCAGGCACCATCAAGACTTGTTGTAAGCCTTTTTGTAATGCGAGTCTCATTTTTTTTTAATCTAGCTGAATTCCTGGCTCCCGGTAAGAAACTTTGACTAGTCTACTTCTAAAATGCTTGCCGGAAAGTTGCACACTCACTGGCAACTGAGGTATTAAAAACAAAAATATTCCCAAACCCTTCACTGAGCCATGCAGCTCTGTCAATGTGCTGTACAATACTTCAGAATACCTGAGTTCCTACCATTCCACTACCCGGCTCATATATCACTACTAATCTTACTTTAAAAGAATAATGTATTAACAGGATACAAGAAATTCAGTAATAACTAGGGGAAACAGGGTTCATCTAAGTTTAAATGATGTTTTTAAGAAAGTCACTTAATAAATGCTTTTTGCTTTATCCATTTAGTGCATGCAGGCATTAAAGCAAGGCACTCTCCAGTCTTTCAGCATCTGAGCTATAAGTGCAAATGTACAGGGATGGGAAGGAGCCATATGGCTCCAGGGATGACAGGCTGGTCAAGGGATATTCCTTCTTTCGCCTTATCTAGGTCAACAGTTTGAAACAGACTGAAAAAATTAGCAGTTGACAGGAAAGAACCTGTTGGCCCATCCCAGTTGCCCTCCACCCCCATAGCAACTGGCAGATTTTCTAACATTTAATCAGCAGCATTAGGGGATGAACAAGCACCAAAATGACCTCAACCAGTTCTCTCCGGAACACCATCAGGGTAGGATGTATAGTTGTACGAAGCTTGCTTGACAGAACTCAAACTCCTGTCTTCTGCAGCTAAAAACCTGCTTACACTAAGGCTAGCAGACAGTTAACTTTTCACTGATACTGAAAGCTTCAAGATAGAAGAAGAGAAAGGAATTGCCATTTCAGGGAGGTAAAAAAATTAGCTCAGCCCATTTCCTCGGCAACATAGTCTTACTCAAATGTTTTCCAAACTCTATCACACAAGCACCCAAGACAGATGAAAGGCTGATTCAAGTCACTTCTTACTTCAACTCTTTCTGAAATCATCAAAAAGCTTGTCATCATCTCAGGTTGTTTAAATACCAGGAAACATTAATTTGGCCCTGTGAAATGTCAGCTGAAGAACAATCACGCTACCAAATTCCAGCACTTCCACGACTTTGACTCCTCTCTGTGCATACATCAGATACAGGAGGGGTTACACAATGGTTCTTACAGACCCTCTGATTAGAAACCCTTTCTCTGGGCATTTTTCACAGCAGGCATAAATGAGAGAAAATTCCATCACAATCCATTCCTACAGCACTAGGGGAAAAGTTCATTCCTTCTCCACTTCACTACCAGCTTTGAAACACCCCTTGGTGCAGAATAGCTAGTCACAAGTGTCATAACATAAAAAGCAGCAAAATTGCATTTTCTGACTTTATCGGAGCACTACAGACAGAGCAGAAAACAAGAGAACAACAGCAACTTCCCAGAGCCCACTTCTTTAACAAACAATGTGCTTTGCTTTGCATGTACATGCACCCCATAACTTCCAGATGTCAGATTCGGCAGCTTCCCAAATATGATAACTTGCGCCATTCTGCAGGCAGGGATTGAATCAGCCAGAAGCCTGCTTCTGGCTGCATTACATCCCACGCAGTAGCTGATCTTGAAGTATTTCAGAGTTACAAAGTAACTGTTCTGAAGTATATGCCTTAGATACTGGGCAACTGAGTTCTTTCCTAATAATAGAAAGTCTTCCAGAGAGAGCAGTAACAGGCACATCTCATTTAGCAAAGTATACAGTGAGCAACTCTGGCTTGCAACAAATTTTATCTCCCTCTTAATTCAGGTGTATTCAAAGGTGTACACAATTGAAGACAGCAGCCATGGCAGTTTATGATTTAGCTGAACATATAACCCAATGAACATATTCAGAAATGGATTTAAAATTTAATCTCTGTTTAGAGACTGTCATTTCAAGATACTGCTAATGTGTATGACAGACAAGCACTACACCTGGTATTCTCCATTCCATACATCTCTATACACCTATCTCTACACATTATCTATGCTATACATCTCTGGTAGTCTCTTCTCTATCCATCTCTATTCCCTGGTACGTTCCTAGTCAGCATGAAAGGTGCTGACTAAGCGTTTGCTCCTTTGATGAAATAGATTTCAATAGTAACACAGCACAGGCAATGGTTTTCTGTTCAAAAATAAAAACCAGGCTCTTCCAGGTTTCTGTAAGAAATTTTGCTGTGTGGGGAGCAGGAGAGAACAAGTTTTACTCTAATGGCATTACTGTTTGTTTGCATGCAATAGCACTCAGTGATAGGCAAAGCACTGATCTAATGCATGAGACACAGAACTCTTGCCCCCACAACCTCCACATGAAACAGGTACTGCAATTTCAATTCATACAAGAACTAATAAGAGTTCGGAAGCATTTCAAGAGAGCGCTGCTGACAATTGATAAAATATGGAGTATATTACCTTGCTGTCTCCTCCACAGCTAAAACTTGCTCCTCACCATTACAAGCAGGAACCATTTTATTGATCTCTAGAGTTCTTAATTCCCTTTTTTTTTTGTATTAACTCCCTCACTCTGAACACCTCTTTCAGCTCTCTCAATAAAGGGATCAATTCGAACAGAAGACAGCAAAGTGCTGAGTCATCACTCAACTCCCACTGAAAATACAAGGAGCTGAGCGTAATCAGTCAATGGAAGGACTTGGAAGTCTTCTAGCTGTTACTATAAGAGAAGCCTCTTTCATTTCCAACATCATGTCAATACTTGTTACTACAACAGCCCAGCTACTTGCTTTGCAAATGTACACTTTGTCTTTTACTCTTTACACCCTTTGTTTACAGTAAAAATTAACAGTCAGGTGCCTCTAAAACTTTTACTTAAGAACATAAAAACCAAACACACAAAAAAAAAAGCCCAAGCAAAAAATCATCACAATTCTTTTTTATTAAGTAATATATTCTGGGTTCTTTTTATGTCTTCAGTTTTTCCCCCTATACTTTTTACTCCTGTTTTCAAGCTTTTCTCAAAATCTCCAGGGCTAATGCTCTGTCTAGCATTTTTTTAGCTTGGTTTCTTTTCAGCTATGAATAATTAAAATTATTCATTTTAATAATAACATTACTCTGGGATCAAGGCTTTAAGATAACTGGAGATTTAAAGTCACAATATTTGGCAATATGTAAATCTTTCCATTTCTAACTCCTACATTCCTATTTTATCATTTGCTGGTAAAGTCATCACATTACTGGTTTCAAATGGAGCTTTAACCCAGTCAAGGAAGGTAACATCACGAGATGTCTCTCATCTATCCATATAGTGCTAGCACACACACTTCCTAATAAAAATGAGGTACTAGACAAAGAGAAGGAGTTTGTTTTGAATCAAGAAGGCAGAACAGCAAAATCAAATCACACTAATGCTGAAGAAACAAACAGCACAAAATGAGAATTCATTACTTTCAGGGTTTAATGAACTTGATTTTTTTTTTCATAACTTTGAGAGACTCTTAATTGCTTAATTTAGTCAGAACACTATGAGCAGGTTCAAACACAACCAAACTCCCCTGTTTATAAGAACTCGTCTCTCGTCCTCTTTTTCCATTCCTTGCATATCTGCTCATCGGTCATTTTAAGATTACAATATAATTTATCCTTCTAAAAGTTTCAAATTTAACATTTGCAGAACACAAAAAAGTGGAAAGTTGTTCTCTCGGGTGATCATGTTCAGATGTTCAGTACTGGGGTAACTAAGGATCCAGAACTGAGGACAAGAATAATTAAAAAAAAAAAACTAATATCAGAGCCTGAGTAGCTGAAACAGTGAAAATATGCTGGTTTGCCTCTCATCCAGAGGAAATAAACCCATCATGTGCTAGAATGGCTCATCTCTGCAAGAATGTAGTTAAATAAAACATAAAACTTACTTCCACTCAGCAGTCAAAAAATAAATGTAGGCCTGTGCATTTTGTCAGTGGTCTGGTTTTTGACCAAAAAAAGAAGCATTAAGAAAAATGTGCTGAGCTCTCCTAATTCAGCACAGGTACTGCAATAGGTAAAGAATTATTCTGTTCCTCAGGCTAGGCTATTTCAAATTCCACTTGTACTCACATCAGGTATGGGGGCCATGAGAAGCCCGTGGGGCTTCTTACACCTACCTCACTGCTGGGCCATGTGCAGGCCAGTTTCTGTAGTTTGCACACAATGATAAAACACTTTGCTTTTTGTATTTGATTGCTCAAAGACAAGGAGTCGGCAAATTATGCTGGGAATGACTGAATGAAAAATTCACTTTGGCAGGGATAATTTTTACATAAACTAGCATCCTAAAAAGTAACTCTACTCTAGGACACTGACATAAACAGCAGATGTGTTTATGGCAAGTGTTCCCCAATATCACAAACAAATAGCGAGATCTCCACAGTAGCTGGAAGAGAGCCATTTTGCAAGCAGATGGTTTGAAGAACAGTCCAGGGTTCTCATCTCAGGACTTTCCCAATCAGAGGATATTCCTCTCAAAGTACCAACACTGATCTGAAGATAATAGCCCTCTTTTCCTTGCTTTCAAAGACAGAGGACAAAGCACAGAAAGCTGGCCCACCTAAGCTGCCTTAAAAGCCCTGTACTGTTTTCATTAGTAGCAGAGTAGCTGCACTGACCATAGCAATTGCCAGTCATGTGCGATGCCCATCTGAGCACCATTCCACCCCACATGATTCACACAATATTCAGTGGGAAATGAATGAAGAGGCCGAGGTGGGACTATCTGTATTCCCCAAAGCATCTTAAACATAAGCTCTGAAACAAAGTACTATTCCCACTTTTGTAACCATAGACACGCAACAGTCTTCCATGCTCACCCCAAGCCTTGCAGAATGGGGCACCAGGAGTTTTGACCAGAGACAAAGCAAAGATTATGAATCCCAGCTTGTTCCATAGTAGCCAAATGGTACTGATGATCACATAGAGTTTTGCTTGAAAACTTCCACTATTCCGATCAGTTACTTGCTTGAACATCAGCTTGCACATCTTGCTAATCTCAGCTCTGCTCTACCAGTTTCCATATTTTCTTTGGCCTAGAAGCTCATTAAGTCCCATCTCTTCTACATTTCTTCTCCCTTCTTCTATCTTCTGAATTAACTTACTGCCTCCAGAATGAATTCCACTCATATTTCACCAGCAAATATCACATCAATCCCTCTGCTTACATATTTTTATCCCTTTACCTGCCTCATTTTTCTGTGTAAGCTCCCAAAACACGCTCTGCCTTTAACTCTGCATTTACACACTACCTTGCACAACCAGGCCCAGATATCTACTAGTCTCTAGACATTCTTCTGACACTTATATTAGGGCTTTTTCTTTCTAGCTATGTTATTCGGTCAAATAAAGGTATCATCTCTTTCTACAAACCTCAACACAATAATAATAGGACAATAATAACGGTGGCAAAAGCAATAGCAGCAGCACTGTACAATCCACATTATCAGCACAAGACATGGGAGGGAAAGTACCTGTGATACCATGTTCGAGACATGAATTGAAGAATAGCCTGCCCCCTTGGACATGATGTGGAATTTAAGAAGGCAGAGCATAATTACCCGAGCTGGTCTTGGCTAGGAGGCCAGGATTAGCACTCCAGCACTTCTGAAAAGTGGCCAGGAAGGCTGCTTTGCCTCTCATCCAAAGGAAATAAACCTGCTAGATGGCCCCCAAACACTACCTGAGGCATCCTTTTTACACAGATTTGAGAAAAGGGTCTTTACTTTTCCACCTGAATGACTTGCAGCATCAATACATCCCTTAACAGTGCACTGGACCAGTAGCAACCCAGAAAACCAAGTGGCTCTTCCCTGGTTCATCAAAAACACACCCTTAGCTATCTTAGTTTTTCTGTAGATTTTTCAGCCAGTTACACAGAGACATTAAAGGAAACAGTGACCTAATTCTGACACTGTGGTTTCATAATGTAAAGATAACCTAATTCTTCAGCAGTCCCAAAACTCCTCTTCCTGATAAATGACCTTTTCTCTGGAGTATTTAATATTACTTCTGGCAATTAGAGGACTGAACAGAATATGCAAACTGGAAATTAAAAAGCCTTGCTTTTCTTTTAGATCAGTTAGAATGATGTACACAAACACAGAAAAAGAATAGAAAATACATTAATGTGCAGCTCTTCATCCTAAGATTTGGGCAATCAAATCTCTTGCTTCAGTAAGTACTGAGATCAGGGGTCATGAAGGAAAGTTGTTTTCCCCCACAGTATATTGCTTAGATGCATAGAAGTTTTCTTTAATTTTCTTAAGCATCAACAGGTATTGGCCCTAAATATATCAAGAAAGGTCTTGGTACAGCAGTTCCAGTTAGAGTTCGCAAAGAGCATAGCTGAAGACATTCAGCAATCAGGAATATGATAGATTCCTACCATATTATTAATCTGATCAAAAATAGTTTACATAATTAATTTAAAAAATTTTACCCACCAAGAAATAAATTGAACAGAAAACTGCATTTACGCGCAAAAAATAGGCAAATTAACCAGGAAAAGGATCAGCTGAGCCTTATGTACAGCTTGAAACAGTGAAGAAGCGTAAGAGAATAGTCATGAACTTTTCAGGGAACTGGCTAACCGTATGGGCTCATGAACAACAGTTGAAGAAATGAAGATGAGCTTCTATGTAGCATGATGCTGGGCACGAAGAATCAGCATTCTAAGAGGAATACTTCTACATCAGTAAGCAAGGGCAACAGATGAAGCTAAGTTTTACCTTCCATCAATCCTGCATTACTATCTTTTTCAAGGCCACATGTGCGTGACAGCCTCATGTTACATCACCTGTGAAATTCATTGCACAAAATTCAGTGCACTTGTTTTGAGAATTCATGACTTCCAGAGACTTCTTTCCTATGACATCAATTGCCTATGCTCCCATGGAGTGTAAGAGAAGGTAAGTCCTCCACCTTGGTCTAAGAATCTCTTGCAAAATGTTCATTGAAGCGGCAAGACTGCAGGAGCTAAATAAAACACCAGGCTTCACCATGAGGACTTTGGTCAGCTTGGACAACCCCCACTGTTCGGAAGCATGCAAATGGAAAGTTCCTTTTATAAGGAAGTTACTAAAAGCAACAGGATGAAACTTCCAAAGTCCTCCTGGCTAACATCTATTACTGGTTTATCAGTGAGCAGCATCCTCACTGAAAGGTACACACTATGTCCTTTTTCTCTCCTTCGCAAGTACTCTCCTCTAACAGATGGTCAGTTTACATGTGGTAATGATCCACTGTAATTAAAAACTCCATTCTCATTAGCCATCCTCCAAGAATACGACAGCTCTGGCTCACTTTTTCTGGTGAGTATGTGCTTCGTTTAATGATAAACAGCAGCCAGGAAAATAAAAAATACAGTAAATTTCTACACTAGGGTTGAGTGGAGAGGTTGTATTGCAATTCCCAAGGAGACAGTCAGATAAATCATTCACCAAGGTTGAGATACTCAAGTTTGGGGGTCAAGATGCGAAGTTCCTCTGTCTTCTGTAAGGATTCACTGTGATTCATATTCCCTCCATCTTTCAAGTACTTTTCTCATTGAGCTCTCAACATATTTACAATCAACTGCTCTACAATAATTATGGAACACAAACAATTGCAAACTAGAGAGACATTAACAGGATTCTGCTTTTTATAAAGGCACAGATTTACTGCTTCCCCATTCCTGCAATTCGTCTCCTCCTCTCCAGTTGGAAAAGCCAGAGGGCCAAAACACACATATATTTTTCAAGAGTCATTACCTTCCCGCCAATTCTACAGATCATTTTGGCTGCAGTATCACTGCAGAATGGAGACATTGTGGACTATTGAAAGTGTCTGCAGAATCACTGACTCAAAAAATCTCTAACACCTGAGAAGGACCATCATCATCTAGAGACCCTAAGGGGAGGAAGAACAGTATTGCAAACAGCACCTTTAATCAAACCTCTGGAGACACAGGTTCAATTTTCAGTTCTTTCATAAATCACTCTCCAGTGCTCACATCTGTAAATATACATGGAGAAGCATTTCTCACTTCAGATCACAAATACTCAGCTGCTGGAAGCACCTTTTACTGTCTTTTAATTCAGAATCTCATCAAGTAGAACTTCAGTTGCTGGGTGGTGTCCTGAGATGGTACCTCTGCATATAGCAACATGGGCAGAGCCCCACTGTGCTCCACTCAAAGTTACCTCTGGGTCCCAAGAGGAGTAGTAGAGTCACATAGACAGATAGAATAATATAAGTTAAAGCATTCTCCTGGGACAAATTTCTTGGCTGCAGGTAAATACCACATACCAGGGTTTAAGTCAGGTTTTTTTTTTTAGTCTTTGCAGCTCTTCTATCAATTTTTCACTTACTTCAACCGTCCCACGAGTCTAGCAAAAACCTGACTGCAAGACAGTAAAAAGCAGATATTTTCTAGTGCCAGGTTTGACTCCTAGATAGAAAATTATAATTATCAAGGCAAAATTATTTTATGTGGCAGTGATGACATACAATCTCTCTTACAGGGAGCTCTATTTTCCATTTCAAGCAAATAGATTTTCTGTCCTGAGCATCAAAAATTTAAACCACTCATGCTCCCCAGTGTTTTGCATTGAGCATGGCTTACTTCCAAAAGTCAATGTCAAAACGCAGTAGGGAGGTCCAGTGTTACATTGCTTCTCAATTTTTTCTGCATCAGTCATGTTAGGTTTGCAGTTACCAAATACAGTTTTATGTGTTGTTTTTTTCTGCTGACACTGAATCCTGAAGTATCAGCCCTGGGTTTTAGAAACAAACTGAGCTATTTTCTTCTGTCACTCTTTCACTCACAGCAGTACTTTCACAGGCAAATTCTGTTCTGCTGTGAAGGGTCTCATTGACTTAAACCCACCATTTCTGTGAAACATGCAGATCTGCTTCTGGGCTGGAGAAGCACTAAAAGGACAAGAAGTTAAAAGCTCTCCAAGTTACCTCAGTCAACAAAATCAATAGATGTGACTACATGCATCACTAGTGGCCAGCTTACAGCATTAGAGCCATGAAGGGCTTGAACGCTCAGAGTGCAGGTAACGCTCATGGGTCAGCCCTGTCTGACTACATATCCAGGTTAGCCTCATGCAGCAGCTAAGCAAAGGGACCTGTAAGAAGCTGTTGTCACCTCACTGTCCCAAATTACTCCTAGAAACCCCCTTCCCCAGAGCTGTCCTAAATATGAGGTATGTACCCAGTGGCATTCCACTGCTGAGAAGTTTAATTCATTTCTCACAGGGTTGGAAGAGCTGGACACCTGTAAGATACAAACAGCTGTATTAAGTGTTACTTCCATACAGCCCTTGGAACACAAGCAGCACAGCTAATAAAATGTCATCTCATCTGCTTACTACTTCTGAGGCCATTACAAACTACAGCAAAAAATAAAAAGTGGAAAAAAGCAGAGAGGTGATCTATAGCACACAAGGAGCCTGAGTAGCAGAGAAGTACACAGTGCTGATCTCAGGTCTAACATGTCCTCCTGCATGGTCCTGTTAAGACAGTCAAACCCTCTGTATCTCAGGTGCCTATGTTGTAATCCTTAATAAAGGGCTTTGAAATTTTAAGAAGAAAGGCGTCTTAACATACCTTGTCCCTATCTTCATCTTGGATATTTTTTTAGTTTCCCTTTCAGCAGAGTTAGCACAGGGAAAGTACTAGGTTTCTCTTTGTAGCAGGATGCTCTGCCTAGAGCGGGGGTAAGCCAGCTAGAACTTTTTTATTTGCAAAGCTATCAGTGGTGAATGGAGAAGGGGATGTCATGCTGGCTTTCGTCTTGAAGAATGCTGAAACCAGCCTGACTCACCAACCCCAAAGTTAAACATCCAAGGAAGAACAAAGTACCTGAAAAAGTACCTGATAAACGAACCAGAAAGTGATACTCCTGACAGCGTATCTAAAGATGCTGAACTGGCACAGCTGGCCTGGAGATATAAATGACTGACAGTCAATCACTTTGTACTATAAAAGTCCATTCCCGCTTGTTAACTGTTTTCTAACATACCCCTTTCTCGGAGTGTATGTGGAAATTTCTTCCTTGAATGGGGACATCCCTCAAGGTTAGTCCTCCAGGCTGAGTGAAGGAGGTTTGCCCACAGTCATCAGTATGGGTGAGTAACATCAATCTCCCTTCTTAATAATTGAATTTGCCAGCTTTAGTATAATTGCTTCAATATTGCTTAAAAAATAGTGCACTAGTTATAGTTACCTAATACTGTGTAGTAAATAATCCTGATCAAGATCTTTTAGTCTAATCATTAAAATTATCATAATAAATCTAAATAAATAATTTATTTTACACACACATACACACACATATATATATTTGGACTGCCATCCTTAATCCTGCAGGACAAAGTTCTATAAAGGTTCAATTGCACCTATATAATCCTTTAGATATAAACCATTGACAAAGGCAGGGGCCAAGACTGGATCCAGCTGCACCTAGACTCCCCTTTGAAAAGAACTTTAGAAAGCAAGAGGGTCCTTTGTGTACCTCGTGACTCAACAGGAGGGCTTCTTTAATAAACTTTGTCTGAAGTCCCGTTCTGCTCACAACACTCGTGAGTCTTGACTTTATTTATTTGAGTTATGCTCATGAAAAGCAACAGTAAAAAGCTAATTGCACATAGCCACAAAGCAAACATGGTATCTGCCAGGTCCTTGGGCTCTTCTCACTTTTGACCCCCAGTTTTTGCTTAGGAAATTAAAAAACTACAAGGTCTTTCATCTGCAGCAGAGATAAGGCATTTTCATGCTTTCATGCTCTGTCAGTGTATGCCAAACCTATTCGGAAGGCATCATCACCAGGCATTTTTTGTGAGCAAATCTATTAAAGGAAAGCTCTTTAAAGAAACTGCCTCAAGGCTCCAGTTCAGTGGTAGCTATGGCAGTGTTCCTGTGCTGTTGGCTTGCACTCACTGTGGAAAGTCCCCGTGAAGTCATGAATAAACAGAGCTCTTTATGCTTTTGCCATGGGATCACATGGGCATATCAGTCCAAAATGAGCAGGAATCTCTTTTACAAAACCACACTATTTTGAAGGTAGAATAATGGATTCATTTAAGCAGGTCTTCCCAATTCAGTACCTTTGAATGAGGCATGTTAAATAAAAGCTCATGTCATTTGTCAGCTGAAATGTATTTTCTATCTCCATGGCTATATTTGAATGACTAGACTTTGAAAACAACTTTTAAAAGTCTCTTCCTAATTAATACCTTAAACAGAGATAACTTGCAGTCATGTGACTTAAGAGTAACTAAATCAAGGTAGGAGTTCTTGCTCAATGCCAAGGACATTTTAAGTTAAGTCTCCCACTGCATGACAGACAATTCTTTTCATAGAAAAGAAAAGAAGAAAAAAAAAAGCAAAATAGAAAGAAAAAAAAAAAAAGCCAAACCAGTAAAAAATGCTAAAACAAGTCAATGTGCCCTAGGAGTCTGCAAATGGAAACATCCTCAGTCTTACTCAGGCACAACAATGCTAAACTGAATATTCAAGCTAAGCTCCATCTCACTTTGCTTTAGCCATCTAAAAAGTAACACTTCAGAAGCTCTTGTAATCATGTTTACCTGTCAGATCTGCAGCATCTACCTTAGAACAAGTTTAACTATAGGCTCTCTGTCACCTGTGAAGGGAGCTTCTGGGGAATCTCTCAGGTACAGCATCCATAGCAGACATATCTTAGCATAGACAGATAATTATGCAAGATGACTCCTGTCCATGGAGCTGGAAAGACAATGGAGTTTTGATGACACAAAGAACTCTGTCACAAGCTGTTGAGAGCAAGCTTAACAAATCCTCAAGCACTACCATCTGGCTAGTGACTGAATAGAGTACTAGGCATTTGGGAGCTTGAAAACTGGCCATCAACACATTCTTCTCTCAGAGAGCAGAGTCCAGCAGCTGCAAAGCCTAGTCAGTGATGAAAGCTTTCAAAAATCCTACTTTTGATTATGAATGTTTGAGTTCAGGACTCCATTGGAAGTTATTGGTTTAGTGGGTTTTTTGGTTGCTTATTTCGTTGGTGTTTTTTGCAACTAATGGCTCAACTATAATTTTCTAAAAATGGATTTCAGATAGGAAATACAGAACAAGGTTTGATTTTCCAAGAGCTTGCAGGAGTGTTACAAAATAAAAACTTTACTGAAAACAATAGTCTATTAAAAAAGGCATTTTTAACGGGCTCAACTATTTTCAAGAACTCAAAACCAATTCAAGGTAGGCATATTCATGACCAAGAGTACTCAGTCTTTCTCCAATGCCCAGCGTTTCACCCCGGAGAACCAAAAATATTTGCAACCTCTTCTTCCTCCTTCCTGCAGTGCCAGGCAAAAGGCTGCCTCTGCTCAGTCTCAAGGAGCTGAGCTGTGACTTATCATCAGAACAATCTCAAACTTGATCATATGTAATGTCATGCTATCGCTGTTTCCTAACCTTTTTTAGATTAAAATAATGGGACACCTGAATTAAGCAGAACAGCCACTATAAATGCTACCTAATCCTTCAGAAAAACAAAAAATCAGGGTCCATCCAGCACAGTGATGACACTGTCATGTCTCTGTGACAAACTCTGTGCTGCTCCCAAGGTTTCTCCTTTCAAGCATATGTTCCTGAATCTTTACACTGCCTTTTTTTTCAGCACTGCCAAGCTCATTTCAGCCCTAAGACAGATCTTAAATCTATATAGTCTATATAATCATAGGCAGACATAATTCAACAAGCCTGGTTTTTCTCTTCATGCTATTGGGTTTGAACATTTTCTTTGCTAAACCTGCCCACAGCACGTCCTATAACACAGAAAACCTTGAGCTGACTACCCATAAAATACATTGCATCAATGACCAGACATAAATCTGTGCAGATACTGCAGCAAAAAGAGCCACTGCTGAAATGAATGTCACATCAGGTTGCAGTCTCAGAACAACAGACAGAAGCAGGAGACACTACAGGGCAAAAACAGTGAAGGAAGAAGCCTTGCTCTCTCTCCCCCAAGCTGCAGTGAAGCAAAAAATTAGGCCAGAGACTGTCATTAAAGCAGTATTGTAATTAAAACTTCTAGAACCTTTTGCAAGTAAGTTGAGGACAGAAAGAAGGTTCTTTAGAAGATGCTGAGCTTCTTTTAACAGAAAACATCTCTCAATTATTCACTCAGAAATCTGAAGTCATGTCAGAGAACTGTATGCATGCAGGCACAGTGCTATCAGAATTATAAAAGCAGTGCCTCACGCAAGTGCAAATGAACTCTCTCAGCTTTCTCTGATGGAGGCTGGGAAAGAAAGCAAGTAAGACAGCAGCTGTTGTTCCTCAGAAACCTGATCGTAACCTCATCAGGATCTTTGCTTCCCCTCATTCAGTTACTCAAAATTGAACCACGAAAGAGCAGGTATGACATTAGTACCAGCAAGGCTGGGCATGGAGAACAGGTCAGTTGGTGGACAGCTAAACTTTGGGCAGAAACAGATGGTGTGCTGTGGATTCTGGTAAAAGAAAGAAAGGAGGAAAGGGGCTGGGCTCCTTTCACATTAACTTCATGCACGTCTTCCTTCAATATGTTTGTTGGAGAATTCTTTGTAGATCCAAAGGATCTCGTAATTGCAGTAGTAAGAGTTCTTGAATAACAAGGAAATCATCCAGACACAAACAAAAAATTCTTCCTTCTTTCCACTGCTCTGGCTCCACTCCCCTGTTCTCCTGCAGTGCTGTAATGCTATCTGTTCCTTCTTGCTCCTGAGAGTCTCCCACAATGCAGGAACTGGGAGAGCCAATACCTACGAGGAGTTATACAGTGAACCATAAAACAAGGTGGGACACTACCAAAAAGTACCAACATTAAGGATGCAGGAGGTAAGGACAGCCTCGAGGAAGAACTAATTTTTTTCCTCCTTTTTGCATGTCAACTTTTGAGATAAAAAATACAGAATGCTTTTAAGAAATCATAGTTTCATGAGAAATACATTTCATGGTGGGAAGCAGAGAGAGAAAAAAAATCAGTGGTTAAGAACCAGATAAATTAGAAGGAAGCAACAAAGTAAGTATCAGTGACATTTCTGACAACGTGTCTGATGGTATGGCACAGAAGGAAATTAATCCGTAACTTTCTAATTTGGATTTATGGGAGAAGTATATAATTCACTGGATCTTCAGCATGTAACCTACAGCAAGTATTTCAGCTTTCCAAAAGCATGCACTGCTTCAACCAGTATATGCCATTTGGAATAGGTTGGGGAGTACTCAATTAAATCACTTGTTTATTATTCACACTACAGGAATGTGAGTTCTATTGGTAAAATGAATCAATCAGAGAGCAAAGAGCTATTCTCTGGAGTCTACATTAATCAGCCCGACAAGCTGTCACTAAGGATTGGGTCAGGTTCATAACATAGCATCCAACCAGTGGGGAAAAAAATCCCTGAGACTGCTGAAACAGGGAACAGTTCACCCATTTAAAGCTGTCCCCAGAGGCTTGTGTCAACCATTTATTACTGCTCACACACAGCTGCAGAAGCTTTTAAGTGAGAAACCTGCATTCTTGGACATTCCAGAACTTGTGTGTGTTGTGGAAACACACTTGATCCCAGCTAGTTCTGTGAGGACAAGCAAGATGAAGTGTCCTGAAAGAAATACTGTTGGGCTTTAATATAGCCCTCTGAAGAAAACACATTCATGAACTTAGAAAAGGTCTAAAACTAGGACACATGTCAGAACAGATACACTGTTGGGAAACACTTAGAGTTGTCATGCAGCCTGCACTTCAATAAAACATTTTTTAAAAAAAAACCCACTGTTGCTACAGACTACTTTTCATACAGGCAAATTGTTTTCAAGGTTTAGCTGTTTCCTAGCCTCAGTGTAAGTCTAAAATATAAAGTATCATTTAAAATAATATCACACATAAGAATGCACACACAAAAATTTGCTTTTTCTTTTAAGAAAAAATCCCAACCTAAACAAAACCCCACAACCATTAACCTGCTCCACTCCCAGCCCTACTTGTAAAAACCATGAACTACTAAAATCTTATTATTCTGAGATATACACTCTGTTAATGAGAACAAATATTACAGAGAAAACAAGCACTAGGTGGACTTCAGGAGCCCTAATCAGACCTGAAATGTGGAACAAAAAAAAACCAGTCAGCAGTTCCAACAATACTGTGAAGCCATGTAACACACAGAGCAATGCATAAAATCAATATACCGTACCAGAAAACACAATCATACGCTGTGACCACTTGGATGGGGGAGTGATAAGATCAATGTTTCTGTTCTTGTCAGCACTTGCGCTGGACAGAGTTTAAAACTGAGTATGACTAACAGTGAAAGAGCTGTAGGATGGGCTACAAAACCTGCTGAATGGTTCAAACAAGCAGAAGTGGTTTAGCTGAAGTGTACTTCAGGGGAGGCGAGGAGGGAAGGCAGTCAGACCCACTCTCAGGAGGGAAAAACAATAAAAGGTTGAAAGTGTTTAGTTGCAGCAATGTAATATGAGTGTACATGCTCAGGAGTGAGGAAGAAAATACTTCTCTCCTCATAACAGAGCTTCTCCATCTCACTGAACTCTATATGGAGTGCTGTGCATGCTGCTGCTCTAAACATGCTGTGCATGTTAAAAGCTGCACCACAGAACAACATAAATATTAGTGTAAACATTTAAATACAGCCTCAGGCAGCACCAGCAAGACTATATCCTGAAGATCAGGAGATGTGATTATTCCACTCTACTCAGCACTTGTTAGACCACACTCTGACTACTTCATCCAGGTTTGGTCATCCCAGCTCAAGAAATTGAAGACCATCCTACATAGTTCCACCAAGACAAACAATGATTTTTGGTGTGGCTATAAGGAAAACTGAGAAAAAAAAATGAATGAATTGAAAACAATTGAACATTGGAATAGATTACCAAGAGTAGAATCTCTTTTCCTATAAATACTCAGTGCTGAGCTTAACAGGGCCTTGGGTAACACAATCTAAGGATTTCCCTTCAACAGAAGGTTAGACCAGATGTTCTCTAGAGGTTCTTACCAACCTCAAATTTTTCTATGACTCTGTGATCTAAACATATGCTATGCTAAGCATTGCTAAATATTACTTTTTCAGTAAACACATTTTAAATTAGAATTTCTCTGATTTTTCTTCCCATTCCAATAATAAAATAAAAACCCCCAAAACTGATAATGACAAGTCAAAAGGAGAAGGGTTCACTGTTTTTCAGAATAACTGTCAGCATCTATTCAAGAAGGCTTGAAAGCAAGTGCCCTTTCACAGAATACTTAATTCTGTTTCACAGAAACAAGCAAACTTACTGTCAGAGAATTTTGGATAATTGACCAAAAGGAGCTCCATGAATTTGTTCAATTCCTTTAGTGTCTATTAAGCATTCTTTACCATCTACTTTGAAAGACAGGATATACAAACTTTTGGTCTGATCCAGTATATCCAGTTTTGCATTTGAGTCTCATGAATGAAAGATAAATCAAAATACCAGAAGTCAAGCACAGTGGTATCAAATTGTAACCCCACTACAGTTTATTGGGATCATGAATTTGAATATTCAAAACAAACGATAGAAACCACACCACTAGTAAGGTAAACCTTAACGCTAACATCTAGTAAATCATAAAGCATGACAATTATTTATTTCAATTAAGTCATAAATGGAAGAACAGGCCAAAAGACAAAACAAGAAGAAAATCCAGCAACAGTGTCAGCTTCCACTTCCACCTAATGGCAGAAAGCCAGACTTAAATTTCCAAAGAAAATGGGATTCCAATCTGCCAAAGTAATAGATAACTCTATCACTCTATCTAACACTCTATCATCATAGCCACCTCCACAGGCCACTTCTATGAAGAGACTAGATAAGGACTAGACAACATTCAAAAAAGAGCCTAAACAAACACAAAATAACAAAACGGGAGCAAATGTAACTCTATCCGCATTTTAAACTACATCCCATAAGACACAAAACCAGTGTTAGACTGAGAGACATCCCAACATCCTCCCAGATGCTAAGAGTGGAAAAAAAGATCCCACCTGAGAGTTCTTTTTAAATTCCACATGCTGAAAAAGCTGTGACCACAAACATTGCTCAGACAGTAAAAGACAAACATATGGCTTGAGAGGCTATGGAAAGTAGCAAGGATTGTTACTACCAGCCATGCAACAGGTAATTTTTTTGTCTTCTTATTGCCTTCTGTAACTGTTAAATCCTATCTTGGTTTATTTGTTTATTAATTATGGAATATACTTTATTTGTCAGCTTAGAGTCATAAAAAAATATTACAACATGCATCATAAAGAGAGAGATCCCATAGCCAACTCTTCACCTTGACTGTCACCCCCTGCATGACAATATCAAGAAGAGAACTTCAGTTTACTTAGTGGCACTTTGTAGGTTGTGGAGAGGTTTAGGATTTGTGTTGTGTCGTGAGAAAACTTCCACTCTTCCAGGTACTTCTGGATGTCAGTCACACGATGCTAGACCTCTGGGGTACACAGCCAAATAAAAGGTTGGTAAGTCCTAAATCTGATAGGAGTTTTGCGCCTGTGGACAGTGCTGCACAAGTACGTAATTGCCTCTGAAGTCTCTCGCAAGGCATGGAGCGTAACAGATGGTCTGTTGCTTAAGACACTTACCAGGGACTTCAGAGATCCAGATTCAATTTCAGTTTAACTTTGTACAAGTCTCTTAATAGGACACATCTACACCATGGATATAGACAGATTTAAGCTGTCTCTGCCCAAGCTAATCTGGAAATGAAAGTGCAGGGAAGACTGCTGCAAAGACATCCAAGCTCAAGATAAGTGATCAGCAGGATTTCTGAGCTCATGTGCACTGCCATGCAGAACTCAACACAAGCGTCTCCATGCTGAAGTCTGCTGCGTGTGGACTTCTCTCCTCGTTTTGGCTGGGATAGAGTTAATTTTCTTCCTAGTAGCTGGTACAGTGCTGTGTTTTGGATTTAGTGTGAAAATAATGTTGATAACACAGAATACAGAATGACTTGGGTTGGAAGGGACCTGAAAGATAACCTAGTTCCAACAACTCTGCCATGGGCAGGGAACCTTCTCACTAGACCAGGTTGCTCGAAAGCCCATCAACCCCATCCAGGCTTTGAACATCACCGGTGATGGGGAGCCCGCCACTCTGAGCAACCTGTTCCAGTGCCTCACTTGTTGCTGAGCAGTGCTTACCCTGAGTCCAGGAATCTTCAGTGTCCCATGCTCTGTCAGCAAGGAGGTGCAGAAGAAGTTGGGAGGGACCATGGCCAGGACAGCTGACCCGAACCAGCCAAAGGGATATTCCACACCACAGAATATCATTCTCAGTATATAAACTGTGGGGATTCAGCCAGGAGCTACTGATCACTGCTCAGGGATGGGATGGGCATTGGTCAGTGAGTGGTGAGCAATTGTACTCTGCATCTCGTGGGGGCTTTGGGTTTTATTTATCTCTCTTTGTTGTCTCAGTTTGCATTACAATTATCATTATGTTATTATTGTTATTATTATATTTTATTTCTATTATTAAACTGCTTTTATCTCAACCCACTTACCTTTTTCCTCATTCTCCTTCCCATCTCACTGGGGTGGGGGGGATGGGGAAATGAGCAAGTAGCTGTGTGGTACTTAGTTGCTGGCTGGGGTTAAACTATGAAAACTTGCTCGTTCTGGTCTCTAATGGCTCTCAGCCCTCTACCCTGTGCTCCAAAGCAGACATTCTCTTTGTTTTGGTGTCTCAGCTTTCCATCTGTATCATGAGGATAAAAGCAATGCCTATACTTACAGGGTGTCAAGAGGATAAATTCATTAAGTGGTCCTAAGGCACTCCAGGATTATGGCAACAGATGTAATATCAATTCCTTAAAGCAGTGAAAATAGAGAAGACAGGGCAATCAAAACTCTAAGGAAAGAACAATTCAGAACATGAAGTTTATTTTTTCTGATTTAACTGTGTCTCTGCATCCAGAGGTCACTGCAAAAGAAAAGGCAAACTGGAACACAGCAATAGCTAGATGAAGTACAAAATGTGGGGAGTGGGCGCAGAGGTAAAGGACAGTAAGATTCTTAACCACCAATGGAGTTTAAAACTACTACAAAATGAGACAAAATGAGATATTTACATTTCTGAATTACAATCCATTGACAGACATCTCTCTTACCTGCTTAAGATTATAACAAGCTGGAAACTCTCCAAGACAATACAGAGGAAGAGAGACTTGTGAAGAATCCACGCTACTCAGCAGTGACACAGATTACCAACAAAATATAGATATTCAGCAGCACCATTTAAAGTCAAGTGTGCTTAATACATCAATTAAAAAGCCTAAAAGAACAAACCTCTGACTCAGAAATAGCCCTTCGGCTTCCACTGCTAACCATTACATACATTATTTGCAGAGTAAACTGTGTGGTTTAAGTTAACATGCTTTGCATCACATTTGCAACGTGGTAGAAACATGCACACAAGCAAGTAATGCATCTCTGCTAATGACTAGTAATTTGTTAAGCTGATGAACCCCTACAGCTTATAGTCATCTGTTCATAATCTTCATCCATAGCCTGTGACTTATTTCAGTCTTCTTCATCATAAAAAAAAAATCAAAAAAACATGAAATGCCACTTATTCTAGTAAAAAAATAAATACTTATCAGTCACAACACAATAGAAAGTGTTAGAAATGATTAATTCTATAACAAATGATTAGCATACCAGTTTCTGCTGGTTTCAATTCCTTGCAGCAACACTCAATATGTGTCGTACACTTTTAAGAATCAACAGCAATGCGATCATTTCCTACTGCAGACCTATAATTTGTACCTACAGCAGTAGAAATTGTACCAGAATGCACATAAAAGAGAAGTATGGGGAAATCCACAAGAGAAATAAAAAAGATACAAATTCAATCTCTGATGCTTCATGACTTGTCAGTATTATATGAGAAGAAAGACATAAAGACACTAGGTTAAGTTATTTTCAAAATTACATATCCCTAGTGCATTAGCAACAGGACAAAGGGTTTGGATTCAGGAGAGTCAGAAGACAGGAGTACCAAGGGCTGCTTACAAAGAGGACAAAGTAGATTTAGGAGTCTGTGAGGACAGAATTCTAAAACAGAAGCAGTACTTTCAAACAGTATTCTTTCAATTCTGAAAAGTTAATTCTCATTTCCCGCATTTAACAAAAAAACACAGCAAACATAAGAAGGCAAAGAAAGAAATAAAAGAAATGGCAAACTAGTCTTCCTGTGCTTCAGTTTCCATCCCTTTCCAAGGGATGCATTGCTTTCCAAGGGGTAACCATCAGCTCTGTTACCAGACAGCACAGATATTCTGGGTAAGAGACGAGAACCAACATGCTAACCGCAAAACTAAACACCTAAAGACAGGCTCAGATTGGTTACTAAGATTGTAGGGACTTGCTATAACTCGATTAAGGACAACAAAAAACACTGACTGGATGTTTTGTAACACTGTGGAAAACCTAGCCCTACCTACATTACCTGAGCAGTGGTAAAGCTATTGGCCATGGTGCCAAGTTTTGAGAGACATTTTTGAAGATGAGCTGTGGATGACTTTTAAAATTCAAACTGGCAGTAGGTCCCAAGAATATTCACAATCCTTGCTACACTGGATGCAGTAGTTAAATGAAAAATGTTTGGATAGCCACGTGAACTTCAGCCCAGCTCAATAAAAGCAGCAGGAAAGAACAATCATTCCAGTCAAATTTCTAAACAACTGGAAGTTCAATTATCTCTGCTGAATAAATTCAGCAATTTAAGTTGCTCCTAAGGAGCAAGGGACTGAGCTGAGTGGAGATCAAAGTTGATTTAAAGCTAACTTGTTTCAGAAAGTTCTGAAATTGCATTTTGTTCGTTGTCTGCAGTCATTTCTATAAAGCGGTATTAAAATGATAAAGTTTTATGTGACAAGTTTCCAACAAGTTCAGCAAACATTCACTGTCCAGTAACACACCTTTAGCCATATTAGGTTCCTTGACTTTGTTTGAAAAGTGGGGTTTATTTATTTCTGCAAGATATTTAAAACAAAGCCCAAGATATTCAGTGGAATTCTTCCTTTTGTTCACAGTTTTAGTAAGTTGTTGAAAGGTTGGTATTTTCACAAATTATGAACACAGAGGAGCTATAGTATACCACAGTATCTGTGGTGACTTGGCTGCCCGTTAGGAACATCCTAACTTTGTGTACAGAAAAACCCCAACAAACCATACTTTGCTTTTCACGAATTGGAATGTATCCTACCATCTTTTCTACCCAGGTCTCGTTCTGTGTCAGTAGCGTTTAAATAAACAAATTAGATGCCTTCTTGGACAGCCAGATAATGGAGTTACAAGCTCATCCTCTACTTGCATGAGAAAGATTATACCCCCTTGGATGGGCCTCTTGCAGTCCTACTTCCCTCGTGGGTAGCAGGAACAGGCAAAAAAGGTAACATGCTCACCAAGGCCCAACCAGGCAGCTTACTGAAATGTCTAAAAATCCACAAGTAAGTAGGAAATATTACAGTTATTAGGTTTATTCAAAGTTAACAATAATTGTATCCCATGATTATAACCATTGCTTTATAAAAGTTGATATATCATTGGTTTTAAAGTTAGGGGAATTGAGACACAGAAGGCTGAAGAAATTTGCTTAAGGTCATGCAGATGAAGGATATGAGGAACAGAACCTGAGTCATACACTTAAAGAAAGATTTAACTCTGGGATTACAGGGCGGGCAGGGAAGACTGGAGGGGGTAAATTTGTAATTTGTTTTCCAATTTGAAGTTCTTACTCCACTTCTCACTTTCAATGACCATAAATCTCCTCTTGTACAAATGAACAAACTGTCCAGCAAGCTACATTATAACAGTTGTATGCAACAAATCTGCTTGAGTGATGAATGAACTCATCGTTCATCCAAAATAACAGACATAAATGGCCCTCACACGGACCTACAGCTAGAGTAAAAACACTTCCAGGCTGAAAGAAAACAAAAAATAATTTAAAAAACTCCATACACCTAAAAACAACCTGAATAAAATATGGTGCTAGGAAAGAGTAGTTAGTAGAGGACCACTGCAAAAAATGCCATTTCTCACGTCTTCCCTATCAGGTTGAAACAGCTTAGACTCTAAAACCAGTCATGGGGCCCTCTCCACCTGGATTAACCAGTCTTACTGAGCTCTCAAGCAAACCTCACTATTTAAAATTAAACCTAGTCTCAGGTCTCCAATAACATTTGAATATTATTCTGTAATGTCATCATGCAGGTTACAAATTGATTTCATTTACATCATATTCATTATACACTGCACTGTTTGAACTCAGTATTACCTTTCCTTTTCCTTCCAGCCAAAATATTGTCATGCTAAAACGTTTATCTAATAGTTCTCCCCCACTGAGGTGTATGTTTCCACAGGGACCCCAACAGTGCTATACCATTTGCAGGGAAAGCTAAAACTAATAGCTGGGATCTTTTCACAGCTTCTCAAGCCTCTAACAAAAGAAAAAAAGTATTCTCCTGCTAATGTCACTAAAAACATAGTTTTTCCAGAATTTACTGTCTCGCTTGTTTCTTTTCTGGGTTTTTTTTGGGGGGGTTTTTTGGGGGTTTGGGGTTTTTTTTGAGGTTGGGGTGGAAGGGGTTGTTTGTTTGGGATTTTTTATTTGTTTTTGGTTTGTTGGTTGCTTTTGAATAGTCTTACTTTCACGGGATTGTACAGCAACTGTCACTGCACTTATGTCATTAGAGTCAAAATATGACAGAAGTAAATATCGCTATTATGTCAAGAGACAAGCATCCCAGGGCCACCTACTGTCTCCCCTTGTCATTATCCCCTGTGTCAGAAAATGGGGAATATCAGATAATGCAGCCAGGGGGAGGACAACAAAAGAGAAAGACATTTAATGTGTTTCCTTTTCTAAGCTGTCTGTAGTTAGCAATTTTGTTCCCATTTAAGGGACAAACTGTCCACCCCTTTTAAACCTCAGAGATTAATTTTCAGTTATATGTAGGGACAAAGTCTGTTCACATGATTTAACTGTCTGTCCAACAGGTTCAATTAGGCATTACAGCTTTGTACTTCAAACTAAACAGTGCACTGTAGTATTTATTCCAGTTTGGTATAAATAAGTATGGATTATTTCATGTAAACTATTCTAAAATTGTTAGCTGCTTTACAGTACCAATAGCTTTGACAGCAGCCAGACCCTGAGAATGGACATGCTCCCTCTCTTTTAGTCTGATCTGAGACTTTAGTAAAAGTGACCTGCATGGCTGCTGTACTACAGTCCTTATGCTCATTGATAAACACAAAAAACTGTTTTTACTCCGCAGGAAAAACTATTAATTACTCCTACCATAAGAATAAAGTAGACAAACAATTCATGCAGCAAAACATTCTTCAGGAGCAATAGTATGCATTATTGTAATAACAGAGTATCAGCAAAAAATTTTCTGTATTTGACTTTTTGCTGCTACTGCTGGACCATCAAGTTTTTAGCCCAACTTTTTCTCTTGATGCCTAAAGATTTTTAGGCATCACTCTTCTAGACTTATGTTTCAGTGAAAGGAAAATGCTCCAAACCTATAGCAAAATTTACTTTGAAACTGAGTATTAAATTATTGAATTTGTAAATTTGACTTCATTTATCTTAGATAAATTATAACTTCTGCTTATAATTATAATATTAAAACAGGTATTATTCCTATCAGAATTTTTTTTAGTAGTTTAAAAGTAAACACTTTAACAAATAAACCCCATTTCTTGCCTGTGGTTAGCTTTTCCTAGCTCTTCTTGAAACAGAACATCAGAGGTTTAATAATCTTGCCATATATTCCCCCTAATAAAATGCATTTTATATTAAAATTAAGCAATGGTGAAAACTAACAAGATGTGTATTATGAATGTTTTACTGTATGTGGACTGATTATCTTAGTTAAATTAATAGAACAACCTAAAACGTAATCATGACCACTGACTAATTGCAAAGTTCTCTAATGAATTTTTAATCTTTTTGTAGTCACTTCGAAAGTTCCGTTTTAAGAGCCTATAAAATTCACATTTTCTGAGCATAATTTCTTTTAAAAATTCATTTTTATAGAATTTCCATTTTATAACCAGTAAGATTTTCTAATACATTTTGTGAAAATAATTATTGTAATCCTTCTCTCTAATAACAGAGAAGTGAAATCTACCATAGAAAGACATATACCCTAATGTTTATATTTGGCAATAACATTTCTTGACAATTTAGCTGCTATCTGTAGAAGCAAAAATCAATACTTTATTTCTTCTGCAGAGTGATACTGGCTACTTTGCAATCTCTCTATGTGTTTGCACATAAATATTCTTGAAGGCAAACTAAATCATTTAACATTTGTAGTTGTCCAGTCTCTTTGCAAGACATATTATGCACTTAGGATGAATTCAGTGTAAATCATCATCCTAGCCACACAATTAAATACTATAAGCTTCCTTAACCCTCAGCTCAGACTCTTCTAATCTCTAAAAGAAAGCAATGCCAGATGGCCATGAACAACTGCTAAGAATCAGAGGGACACAGAAATACCTGAAGCTCTTGTTAATATGGTAGAGAAACACCTTCTGTTCCAACTTACTGCTAGGCCCCACTTAGACAAATTTGGTTTGCACAACTCACATGTGATCCTTCCAGGTTAAATAATATGCAGGCTACTAATTTTCAAAAGCTGTATTTTGTAGTCTAATCTACAAACACCAAATTTTTGCTGGGCAGAAGCAATACAAGGCAACCCTGGGCTGTAGTTATCACAGCGACAGTATGTTGGCTTCAAAATGCAGAGAGAATCCACTAACCACTGCACTTCCCCATCACCTTAAAACCTGTACATGTGTATACATGCCTACTAATATATATTAAAATATGTAAAACCTGTTCTACATAAAAATACTGTGTGTAATATATAATATTAATATATAACTCACATGTCTTCAAATAATATGAGTCAGCTGCAAGGCTGAAAGAGTAGTACAGCTCATTGGCCCATGAGGGACAGATTAGGTCCCAGTCTCTTTCTCTGTGTCAAGAAGCAAATAATGGTAAAAGGTTCCTCTTTTCCTATAGAAGAATATACTCCTTTGAGCCAACACTAAAAATCATTCAAGACAATAGTGCCCAGCATTCTGCAATGCCAAAGGACACCTCCTTTTTTTCATTTTCAGAGGAAGCATCTCACAACCATTTTACTATGGCAGAACAACATCTCCAATGAGAGAGGCTTTCTGCTTCTGCAGGCTCAGAACAATGCAGCTTTGTGGTAACCAAGCTGCTCTGCTGGACTGCCTATTGCAGCTGTACAGCTGCTGGACTGGCACCTGTTTAAAGACTCCCTGAAACGCAGTTTTCCCACCTCTGTTTCCAATTGCCTAAACCAGTTCCAGTATTTAAAAAAGCCCAAAAGAAAATGTTTCTTGCCTTTACCAGAAGATAACAATGTGGAAGTGGTCTCCTCACCTCTGAAGACCAGGAGTCTCATTCTACTTTAAATTACAGTTCAGAAAATGTCATGTTTAAAAATGAGTCTTCTCTTTCTAAAAAGAAATCACCTTGCAGTACAAAAGATAGTCACTGCTCAAGAGCAGGCCACAACTTCATGTTTTTGGACTTGGGTTTCTTAGCAGAAATTCAGAAGGAAGCAAAAAGAATGGGCGAACCTGGGAATGGAAAAAAAAAGGTTAAGAAGAAAGACAGGACTGAAATAGCAGGGAGTGCTTCAGGGCAGAGCAGGAGCAAAGGGCACTGGCACAGGTGTGTGGGGAGTCCAGAGCGGGATTGGCAGGAGAGTTCAGGGCAGGAGTGAGAGATACTGCAGGTGCACAGCATCAGCAAGGAGCACGTGCAGAGCCAAACATTCAAAACCTGTCAGATAGGCATAGTAGAACTAATGCAGATTCCAGGTATGAAGCCAGGTGTGGCAAACTACAGAACACCTGCCTGTAGTATGCTTCATTCTAGCTTGTGTTTCCATGAGTAAAAGAAGATGATAATATTTTTAATTCAGATTTCTCAAAACAATAAAACAGCTCAGTTAAAAAGAAGTAAGAATATAGGAAGACTTGAAGGATGCATGGTAACATCATTCTGGCTTGCAAAATTGAGTATAAGCCAGCTACACTGAAGAAAGGGGGACTTTTGAACAATTTAAACCAGGGCAGAGGATCAAATTTCTGTTGTAAACTACTATGAAAAATACCTGACATCTTGCATTTTTTTATAATCTCTCAGATTTACCACGCCAGAGTATCATTTTCATTCTGTATAGCATGGTTCATACAAAAAAGCATTTTTAGAATATTGGATAGAGATGTGGTGACAAAGTTCAATAACAGAAAGAGGAGTGATATAAGCCTCACAACAAAAGACATGGTGAAGAGAGTGTAAAGGGGATTAAGAGGTAAGAGTAAGGACTGAAGAAGTACAGGACACTAGAGAACTGCTCCAGATGGTAGGCTAGTTTTAACCCACAAAGCAATGTGTTTGTATAAATGTCTGGTGGGAGCTGAGCAAACAAAGATGAGCACACAGCTGAAGTCTGAAATATTTTTACAAGTTCAAGGAATGGAAAAAATGGACTCTAAAGGTCTGATGCAGAGTCAAGAAAATTGCTGCTTGGGAAGAAGGTAAAATCAAAGAAAGATGTTGCATTTAAGGAGGTGAGGGGTAAGAGACACCTAAATGACTGATGACAGAGGACATGAGTAACGAGAAGAAAAAAGCTTTTCCAAAACTAGTCACCACATATAGATATGAAAAAAAAAATACTTCCAAGGTGTCAAAATAATGCAGCATTGGGTCAAATAGCCAGTTTGATATAAATCTGGTATGTTTAGAATTATTTATTCCAAAAATAGTTAAGGCAACTTTCTAGTAGGGCTTGTGTACAGAAAAAGAAAAAAAAAATAAAAATCATAAGTGAACTTTGATCAGATGTTCTTCAGTGATCAGTCCTATCTTTCTACTTCAGTAAGATGCCCACAAGTTCAGTAATTGTAACATTCCAGTCTATTACTGACAAAAGCTCACTGTTGCGTGAGCAGTTCAACACTGTACCAAATCTCCCATTAACTCTTGCTCTTAAAGGTTATTTCAGTAAATGGGTCAAGATAAACAGAGGACCTGCTAGTAAGATTCCTAATTTGAACAATGCTATCTGTACACCAGAGGTAGCTATCTGAATCAGACTGCTAATGCCCTTTTTTCCAAAATAAATCCAGGGACGGTGTTTTTATTCATTTGTGAAGCTTATTGTATATTTCTGGATCACAACCATGAATGATTTTGTTCACATGCCCAAGCTTTGTAACCATCAGGAAAGCAGTGACCTTTGCTTTCAAACTAAGCAAACCATTTCATACTGGGCTATATTCATGCATACTCAGTATTTCAATTAGCCTGTGATTTCCTTAAAAATACTGTACTGAAGGATGCCTAGCTGCAAGATGATTTAACTTTTCCTCCCTCTCTTGTACATGACAATACTTTGCTCAAAGTAGCCATTAAGCTTTTAACTTGCTTGCTGAGGCATTCATTGTTACAACTCCTCATGCCTCTTGGCTGATGGAGGAAAATCAATTTTGATCCCTGAGAAGCAAGTGCAAGTCTCCAACTTCACACACCAATGTGTACAACTGCAGCTAAAATTGAATCCAGATTATTTCACCATTTGAGGCATTTCACATTTATGCGAGACCTTAAGAGGTTAAAACATACACAAATTACTGGTTTTAATTGGAGAAACAGAACAGAACTTCCTTCAAATGAAAAAGTAGTTTGTCAAATGAAGTTTACAAAAAGTGAATGAGATTTATGGTGACGATGAAAATATACTTAAAAAATGAACCTGCAGCTTTTTGCAACACAAGGTATTACAACAGAATGCAAAAATCCAGCCACTGCAGGATTTTAATGCTATGATAATTCTGCTCTTCCTTAAAGGGCAACAATTTTGCCCTTTCTCAGATAACCCAGTTCAAAACACATCAGAACAGCATGTCTGAGTGATTAGAAGTCAAACTACAGTAACCAGGTAGCAATAAAGATATAGAAAGCATGTGCATTTTCCCAGTAGACACAAGTTTAACACTGAAAATATTCCAAGCAGGTATGAGAGAGAGGGAGGGGAGGAGGGAACTTACTGTACTGCTTCAAAGATGCACCATACACATAATGCAGCAGTACAGGATACGCTAAGAGATGAAGGCAACTGAAAAGGCAGTACTCACCCAAAATATTAAATTGAAAAGGAACATCATGTATTTCAAACAACACAGGCAGCCTCTTGCCATGTTGCACTTCTTAAATTCTAAAAGGAAAACAAAGGATAGATCCAGGTAAAAGACCACGTATTTGCTGCCTTTGGGTGCACTGTATTTGTCACTTTTTACGCCAGTTCCAGTCCCAACGCCGGTCCCGGTTCCGACCCCAGTGTGGCTCTGTGTGCGTGATCCAGTTGTACCATAGAAAGCTCCTGCAGTAAAACCTCGACCAAATTGCCTCCCTGAGGTAGAAGGTTTAGCAAAATCTGAGTCTTTGCTATCCAAAGATGGACTCCGGTGAATTGAAGAATCCTCACTACTTGACTTCTCCATGATCTCTCTTTTCACAGTTGTCAGATTTAATGTATAGCATCTCTCAGCATTAAATGCAGTGCCTTGCAAAAGCCACAGTGCGATAAGAGCTGTCTGTGTTTTGCTTCTCTTTTTCTTCGTACATAAATCAGATAATCACTGCAGAATTTATTCACTGCATTCTTGCTGGTTTTATTTTTTATAGCAATGTAGGCTGTACTCTGTCTATCTGAAGCACGGATTTATACATTAATATCCCATGCAAGAGAAGACTCATGATTTATCTTGATGAATCAGTTATGTAGAACTTTGATTTTTATTCAAAAGAGCCATAAGCTCTTTCTCTGCACTCCTAGTCTACAGCCCTCTAATCTATAGGCAGCAGATGGTCCTTGCATCCATTTCCAAAAAGCTTCTGCAGTACACCTGGGAGACTCTCCTCGAGCCGGAGCACTTTCCTTGCTCTCAGCTTCCCTCTCTGTGTCTCTCTGACTCTCTCTCACAGGCTGTCTTTTTTCTTTCCACCCATTTGCAGTGTCTCATTCAGTAACCAGCTACCAGAGCGCACTCTGTGTTTCACTGCTGTTGCCGTGAAATCATCGGCAACTGCAACCACTGGGCATTTCCCACAGAAATCCCTGACCTAACTATCGAGTAATAAATCCGCCCCCCTGCTCGCCCCTCCCCTCTGCTTTCCATCGGGCCAGTTAGCAGAAGCCTTCTCCAGCAGGGCACGCCTCCATGACATAATATCTTTAATAGGATTAGAATTACTCTTGACTATACAAGTGCACAACAGAAAATCTCTTTAAATGTCAAGTACTGTTTAGCTGTTTATGCGCTAGAACTGTCAGGCAGTGGTATTCCTTCAATACAATACAATACAGGAAAAGTACAGATTAGATAGACAGGTGCTAACCTCTGCCTGCTCATTAAATTAACCGTAACTTACATTTTTTTTTCTGGCTTAAACAAATGCCATGGGACAAGGAACTGGAATAGGCTAGCAATCAGAATACACTGAATAGTCACGTGTCTCAGTTATACATGCACATAATCACACCTTCACCTGTGATAAAATTAACCATAACCAAAAATGCAGAACTGCTGCCTCTCACAGGGTCATGAATCAATTCTTAAAACTCCTGAAACGTAAAGGTATCTGAACCCCCAGCTATTTACACTCTATTTAACTAGTATATCAGAGATTATTCTTATGCACGGCAATAAGCCATCTTACATCACAAGTAGTCTGTGAACTAGAAACACTGACCCAAATGCCACATTTCTTTTCCACATAGTAGCACAACATGCCTGCTAGGACTCTCAAACAGTGAGGACACGTGTGTCTGTGCATATGCGTGTAAGCGCCTGGAGGGGAGAAAGAGAAATACTTCAGGTCACGCCTGGTGCTTCCAAATTTGTCATTTTGTCATAAGCGTAAAAGCAGTGCACTGATGGTGCAAAGTGCTATAGCACATTTAAAATTCAGGTTGTTCTTTTCTTTTTGTGTCTAAACAAATCCCATTAGAAGGCCACTATGAAAGAAATACAGCTACCAGGAAAAACAAAATTCTGCACAATTTTCAACTGTCCCTTTCACATGCACATTAAAATGCATTGTTAATTATTGTATCAGGTATCTTTGAGAAAAGATAATATAAAATTTATGCATTCTTAGACATCTATAGCCAAAAGCCTCTTAAAATTCTGTACTTTTTATGTAACAACATCAGAATCAACACCCCATAGCACTGCAACACCCTTCTTGATAGGCTTTTTCTGTGAAAAGATCCCTCCACCATAAAGTACTTCATGCCACGAAATACCCAGCATTTGTATGTATAATATCATTCTCTCACCTCTTCTGCTATAGAATAACATTTTAACAACAGGCAGGCCCAAGCCTGCATCAACAGTGTTTATTACTTTGCTTTTCAAAAGTAATTTCAGAACTGCCTGCATCAAATGTGTCCGTCAGAAAGACAACTGCATGATGACTGCTCAGCACCGTGTATGATAGCAGAAATGGCTACAGACAAAACACCAAGATAATAAAAAAAAATAAAAATTTGCAGCAACCAAAGCAGAACGGGGCATTTCTATCCATGTCTATGGTTCACATGCAAACCTTGAGCACTTGAAGAAGAATTAACTTTCCCAGAAAAAAAACATGGAAGTGATTTGTAGGTCATGGCCAAGTACCTGCCTTGGACACGGGAGCCTGGCACATAACTCCCATTCAAACACAAGGCAAATGTCTGAGTATGGATTTAGAAGTCTGAAAAAACTCTTATGTTTGGAATTCACTTACTGAAAGTGTAAAGATGTGCCACTGCAAACCTACGCTGCAGCAAACCACACTTTCAGTGGGTTTCATTTCTCACACAAAACTGAGCTCTCAGCCAAAGAATTGTGAGAGTGCACAGGTATTTTAAAGAATTTTTTCCTGTTGCACCCTTCAGTTTGCCATAAAATTTATACTGACATAGACTAGTTACAGAAAAAAAACCTGCTGTGCATTTGTAAAAACTAATGTAATATAAATATTTGCCTTCCCATTGAAGCTATATAACAATAATAATTAATCTGCCCTCCTCAAGGTTTAAAAATTAAAAGAATGTTTTGTAATATGTAAAAAATCTCCACAAAGCCAATCCTAGTTCATAAATAGGGGAAACTTTCAATTGGTGGTTTAAAAAAAAAAAAAAAAAAAAAGGGAAAAAAAAAGGCAAAACAACTAAACCTCCAACCTTATTTTTTTCAAGTTTTCATTATTAGACCTTACCAAAGTTTTCCAGTTTTCTATTTGTACCTTCAGATACTACAAAATATTAGTTTACTTTATCAATACCTGTAATGCATCTTCCATTAAGAGATCTCCACAACTGGTCTACAGCACAGTTTGTACTTCAGCACGAACAACAAAAGACACACATAAAGTCAACAGCCAGCTTCAAAATGCAGGCCTGAGCAACAAGCACCAGGGAAAACACAGTTCCAGATCAGCCTCCCTTCCCGCTGCGCAGCAAGAAAACATATGACTCTCTTATGGTTATGCTGTTGCCACCAGGGACACTTTACAAGCTTCAGTAACTTTCCGCCACTTGAATTTGCAGCCATGGAGCAGCTTTACAGATAGACACCACTTCCTCCTGCTGGAACTCTAACTCAGCGTGTAGGTAGGTCAGTTAATAAATCACAGAACTGCTTGTTTGCTGAAAAAATACGTGGTGAAAAAGCTGCCACCAGTCTGTCCAGCTGTGTTTTGATCAGCCACCGCACTCAACTCTAACTCTGATTGAGAGTTCAGTGGCAGGTGTTGCTGCAGGCCACTCAACAGCACCTTAGAGTGGTCCCACTCGACAGTGTAACCTCAGCACGAGGACAAACACGTTTTGCTTCACTACAGATCTTACCTCTGTTTAGTAATCAGGGCATGAAAAACATTCAAAAGCTCGCTCTGTATATCATTAATGTTTGATTACTGAATCACAGAATTTTGTTGCTGAGTGATGCCTCCAACATCAAGAAAATAATTTCAGTCCCACACGTAGATGCCTGGGACAAGGCAATAAACATCAGCCAGCTAAATGGCTCTGTCAGGTATTAAGGGTAAAAATTTAGGTCATTTTCAGATACCAGGTATAATAGTGGATGTCACAATGAGTGTAGCCAAAAAATGGAAAGGAAGAGTATTATGGCCAGTACTATGGCCAGAAAGGCATAGGCTGGTTCTCCTACTGAAACCCATTTACTTGGTTCCCTCCTGAGAACAGTCTACCACAGTCTTCGAAGCATAGGTTCCAATAATTTCAGTTTTCAGTGGAAGCCACAAAACATTTAATCTTTTTTCTCAGCTCTTAGTTTAATCTCACCAAAACTTGAGTGCCAATTACACCCAGCTAGAGTGCTCCTGAACCCCTCTGTTTGTTTCTGCCCTCTTCAGCTGTTTTTGCACAACTGGCTTCTGGAAACATGCTGCAAAAGGAAGGAAGGCTGATCAAGTTTATACACATATTTATAACCATGTATTTATAGCAACATAATACAGATATAAAAAGTATGTCAGCAATATATAAAAATTACACTTATTTTTCCCCCTTTAGAAGCTTCGAATCCATCTTACAAGACATTCCCCTCAAATGATCTTGCTGACTCAGTGAGAGGGAGAGGAACTACAATAGGCAAGAAAGAACAGGAACAAATACTGAAGACTGAGCAAAAATATCTTGAGCTTTTGTTATGTCTCCCATGATTCCTGAATATGAAATATGAAACTCCATGAGTTTTTGAAAAGGAAAAACAAAAACCCCAGTCACCAAGATACATGAGCCATTTTACAACTTATGACATATTTTACCTTGCAATTTCCGTTAGGTAGGATAATGCTACTGTCACTGTTTTCATTACGGGGAACTCGAGGACCAAGACGCTTGCTGAGGATGAATAGGAAATGGCTGGCAGAGAAGCAAACTGAACCTTTGCCTCACATGTCCTCAGCTAGTACACTAACCACTGCACCATTCCCAAATTAATTATTTTTAGAAATCATGAGTTTTAGTAACCCTGCCACATGACTTCAGAACAGTTCTGAGCCCTGCAGAGAGACATACAAATGCATACGCTACCAAGTGTTAGAGGGACATGGCTCTTAAATTCATTCTTTTCTTTTGAATTATATTGACCAAGAATTCAATTATACAAACCTTCCTCAGGGTACACCAGGTAGACAAAGAACTAAGATTGCTGAGTATAAACTCAGTGATACAGCTTTCCAGTCACTACTACAAATCCTGGAAGGCCATGAGAAAGATATGGAACAAGAGTTGGAAAGAACATCTTGTGGTTCTGGCATACAGTTGTATATAGCTGAAACCTCAGATTTAAAAGAAAAAAAAAAAAAGAAAACAAACCAAAACCAAAACAGTAATTTTCGAATAAGTTTAAAGGGAAAAGAGTGTCCAAAAAACAGAACTGAAAGTAGGATTACATGAGAGACAAAACCATGGGGTTGTCAGGACTTCCATTCTCCTGGTTCCACAACAAAGAACGAATCAAAATATCTGAAGTTCCCAGGTCTCCCAAGGCTACAGGATTTATAAGCAAATCCTGGATGCTGTGAGGGTTGTAAAACACAACCTAGGACCTTCCAAGCTCACAGCTTACATCCTGTAAATCTAAAGCATTCTGCCATCATGGGATTGGACAGAAATCAGGTAGGTTTCAAGAACAACTTTGTATGGTAGACATGTTTTGAAACCTGCCTGTGTTTTTCAGAACCAAATATCCCAAACTATATTTAACCTTTGACACAGTTTCTTCTTTCCAAGAAGAAAAGTATTCCATTAGAAACAGACAGAACTACTGTAACTTCAGTTATCTGGGATAGGTAAATGTGCATACAGCACAAATTGGAAAGAAAACACAGATGGGTTCTTAGAGGCTGGGCTCCATGTTGTGGGTCTCCACCTAGCATTGGGACAGCTGAAGGAAAGGGAGGCCTGGCAGAGAGAGAGAGGAGTAAGACAGCCCTCCAGGATGCAGGAACCATGTGAAGGAGCACACCTGAGGAGACACTGAGTTTGTGATCTATGGGGACTCAATCTGTTCTTAGATACAGAAAATGAGTGTCTAGCCATCTCCACTCAACACCCACCTTCATCAGTCCTGACCCAGAGTAATTATATTTCTTGAAATCGTTGCTAGAAAGGAAATGAATTAATCTGTTTCCTCTGACATGATGACACTTGCGTAACAGTTCATGGTTGCCTCTGACGATTAATGTTCCTTGCCTCCCCGAGGCAAAGAGGTAAAAAGAGAGGGAAAATCTCTTTGAGTGGACTAAATTAATACTTACTAGTTTATACTAACATATACTTATAAAAAGATTTTATCCTTCCTACATGGAGTCCTTACTGGATGGATGACCAAGAAAATAAGATCCTGTTGCAAGACTTTCTACTGTGCCAAACGTTCTGTGTCATTTGGTCCCTGGGATTTCCATTAAAAATCATTTACTGCCAACAATGCATGTGTGGCTGAGACTTCTCATTTAGGATTTCACACCAGAGACAGAATAAGATCCTGTCTCAAAATCGTGCAAAGGAATTAGCGGTAAATCATGTCAAGAACCTTAACCCACTGTGATCAAATGCAGAGGATGACTTGATATGCTAATGCACAGGAGATATGGGACATGAGGATTAAACTGCAATATGAGGCCTGAAAGCTAAGAAATTGTGATTATATCACACCTTCACACCAGTTGTCCCTCAGGGGCCCTCAGACTGAGCAGAATGTTTGAGTTTCCAGAGCGACAGAAAACCAGAACAGAAAATAGAAATCCCGCTACCAACATTTAAGCTTTTAAATCAAAACATTTGCACTAATACAGAGATCTTTTCACTTCACAAATACCATCATGAAATATGCTAGATCTGAAAGAAGTACTCTAAATACTATGTTAGACTACAATTCATCATAGCTAGTTTCACCTTTAAGAACTGAAATCCAGAAAGTCTTTTTATTGTTTGTTTCTGAGAATTCCTGGAAATCAGAGTCTTCTTGGGCTTGGCACTGTACATACTTAGAGCAAGTGAACCCATACAACAGATAGTACCAATATTAACAGCTGCCTGAAAAAAAAAAATAACTATATTGGACTTTTTTTTCTTTGAAGTCCCAAAACTACCTTACCAACTCTCCCACTAGTAGGTGAGAAAAAGCACAAAGTATGAGGGGCAAGAGAACAGCATGTGCCCAAGTAGAAACGTGTCTCCTGCCCAGCAGCAGAGAATACCAGATGCTTTGGAACAGTCTGTTTACGACTTTTAACATAAGAAACTGTACCCTTCTTAATTGCAGGGTGTTTATCTCTGCTTCTATAACAATTAATACATTGTTTCATCTCCATCAACCTCTAATCCTTCTTAAATTCTGCTGAGAATTTAGCCTCAGTATCTCAGGGCTGTGAGTTCCATAGGTATGCATTATGTTAAAAAAACCAGCATCGTCCTATTATTCACTATCATTATTAAGCCTTCCAGCTCTGTCCTCTATCCTGGTATTCATTCTCATCCCATAATTCATCATTCTGTAATCCTCTATTACATCTCATGTCATTTGTCCTTCATTAAACTAAGCACTCATCTTTTCACCATCTCCTGTTATTGAAAATTCTCCAATTCCCTAATAATTTCAGTTAACCATGTTATGGCTTCTTTCTGATTGAGCTGTGTTTATACCATAATCTTTCCCAATCTGCTGATAAAAATATCTTCTTTTCAAAGGACACAAGAGTTAATATGCAAATTCAAAATTAATTTAATCAATTCTGTATCTATCAACACCTTATCATTATGAAAATGAGGTTACTCAGATTCAACAGATCCTTCTTCATCATCCCTATTCTGCTTTTCTATTTCTGATTCAAAATTTGGCTCTGAAATGTTCAACTTGTCAGAGCCTAACAGAAAAACCCTTGTAGTTTAAATTTGTGTCTTACCTGTAGGAGGAAAGAGAGTTTTCTCACTATAACAGCATTACTTTAACACTAATTTCTTGTAAAGTCATCAATAAGACCATCTTCAAGTCAGGGGCTCCTTGTGAAGGTACTAACATAACCAAATCAAGCTTTGGCCACCAATGATGCAAATGAATTGTGTGGTACAACTGCTGTCCCCTCCCAGTACACAAAAAAGTCATATGCAAGGAAGTGCTTCTTAGTTCACATACAGAGAATATAAGATCAAGGGGCCAGAAAGCTGTCAACCTAAGGCAGGAAGGCAACCACATCATATCCCCAATACCCCCATGGGATGAAATATCACAAATCAGACCTCCAAAACCATGCTTCAAAAAATTAAGGACCAAAAAAAGAAAGCAGAGGCGAGAAAGTGAGAAGGGTTCTTATTTAACACCTATTTTTTGCAGAGGTAAAGTACATGATCTGAGTGCTTCTCTTCCACTCCCACCTTAAATGACAGTTTAGATTTTTACTTCTTCTATACTGACTACAGATTAAACAAAGCTAGCAAATACCAAAGATTTTTGCCTATCATGAGAAATGGCATCCCTCCTTTCTCTTGGATGGTGCAGCAGGACTTCATTAATACAATAACTCTTCTAACTGCGTCCAATGTGTACAAGTCCCTTGGACAAAATCAGGTGGATTTTCTCTAACATCTGTTCCAAAGAGGCTGTCTTTCACCAGCAGTCTGCTGTTTGGAATTAACTGACAGCTGGTGTCTATGTATTAGCAGAACTATTAAACTTAAAAACCAACAAATTAAAAAAACCCTCATACAAATGGCTCCATGCAAAGAAAGGACCAAGAGAATGATGTAATCATTCATTTTAAAAGGCAGCACACATCTCTGAAACCTGCTCAGTTATTCCATGAAGCAACCTTTCTAAGCACATTCCTTTCACAAATGAGTGAATTCCTTCATTGCTAAAATATTCATTTTTTGGCACTTAAGCATAAACAGGTGTCATTCTATGAATGGGGACATTTAAAACCACTGTGTCAGGGCTGGCAGCAACCCAGATGTCTTCAGTGGGCAGCAAACTTGCACTATTATTTCAGGCTCCTTCCCCACTAACTCATCACCTGCCCCAGCCTCCAATTTAAGACTCACTGAAAGTGGCAGACCGAATGCCTTAACAGCCCTCAGATGTGTGTGAATTATCAAAGGGTTGTTTACCGGCAGCATTTCCAAGCAAAACCTGACCTCAGCTCCCACCTTGAGGTCAGAGACACAACTTTCATAAAGAAGTAAAACTACCAAATAAATTAAGTACCTGCCCAGGGCCAGTAGCCTCACAGATGAAGGTTGTCAGCAGAGAGGGTTGAGTTCAAGTCACAATACCAGGTTCCCCTCTGCTGGGCCTCCAACATCACCCAGGGGCAGAAATGTCTGGAAACAAGGGTGGGATTTAGTCTCTACAGCCACTGAGTCCCCAGCCCACTCCTGGCCCTCCCTGAGGTCTACCAACTGTGACAACAAGCTACACTGCCTAACAATTCCCTGCACATACCTCCTTTTGTCTTTGAAGGTAGACATTCCTGAATTCGTGAGAAATAGTTTTTGAGTAATTCAAGGTAAATGGAATATACCTTAACTGCCATCAACAGCACTTCTTAAGTTCTGATCAAACCACTGCAGGACAGCCACATTCCATCCTGCTCATTTTGGCTGGACTCATTTATATGGCTTTCAACAAACTTCCACGACTTCTACTCAGAGGAAAGTCCACAGACTCCTTCCTGTCTTGAAGCTCTTTAGACTTATAAAAACAATCCTATCTGAGCATCTGCATCTACCCTTCCAGTAGAGCTTCTCTATTTCACAATAAAGCTTCTTCCATGTTGTGTAGTGAATGGTGGAATGTGGTGGACTTCAACATTTAAAATAGGATGTGCCTGTAACGTAACAGTCATGCAATTAATGCTTTTTGCTTTGCCAACATCAGAGTCAGATTTAAATCCCAAGAGGAGGAAGATATTTTAGCCACCTTACTCATGTCACAAGAACGAGGCTAAATGGTTCTCATCTATTCTGCATGAGATACAAGAAAGGGTGTAATAATGAAAACAAGGTAAACCTCTTACTATAATCCAGCAGGTTTATGTAACGGTGCTACTACTCATCAGCTTTGTGATCGGTGTGAGCTCTTATTACAAGGGTGTGAGAGATTTAAAATGACAAAGGAGGAAAGCAAAAGGGAAAAAATCAGTACACTTTGATGTGACCCTGCCTGTCAAGCCACAAATAACCATGCAGCAGTTCAATTCTCTGACTTACAGTAGGAGTTGCTTAACTTTTTACAGGATATTAATTAACGAGCTCTTATAAAGGCAGAAGTATAATGGTAAAACATAATTTTTATAACCTTATCTGCATTATGGAGGACTCATTTACACTTGGAGAGAATGCTGCGTGCTAGCTGCAATACCAGGCATTCAGAGCCTAATATGGGGTGTAAAGAATAGATGCAAGCATATTTGACTCTTTCCCAAAAGCCAAGCCCACATTCACTTCAGTTTTGAAAAAGTTTAATTGTACCATCAGTGTCTCTCAGAGATGAGAAAACCAAGATAGATACCCTCGACCAGCAGTCAGAAACTAAGAACCTTGCAAAAATTCCCCACAGAGGCATCTGAAAGACAAAAAAAAAGTGTCTTTTGCAGGGGAAAACTATTTGTGTCCTTCAATCTACTCTGATCTACTTAGGTATGTCACAACTATGCAGTAGTTATAGTATGAAATATCAATTGGCCTTTAGAAGCAGCACTTTGTTAATTCATCATAGGCAGATATTTTCCATTTGCAAATTAATTGGGATGCTGACATTTTATTTCAGAAGCAACCAACATGATGTTTCACGCTATGCTCTGCAGACAGGTTCAGAGGAATCTATCAAATACATGGCCATAAATGCTCAGTCAATGGTGTGCATCCAGACGAGTTTTTAAACAACATGAATTAAACTAAAGGCTTAGAAAATGCAATAGCACATAAGGGTAGACAGGCTTGTTTTGGTCCAAATATGCCTTGTAGGAGTCAAATTTGATGTCCATAGCAACAATATGTATATGGTTTTTCTCTCTGTTCTCCTAAATGTCCAAGTCTAGGCCAACTTCATATCTAAAGAATTTACTGAAAAGGCATTCCAGACTTCTCCCCTTGGAAAGAATAAGCTAAAGGTAAATCTACAGTAATATAACCCATTGGTAATGCTTTGATTGTTTTTGTTGTTGTTTTAAACTCCATATAAACACATCCATGCAGGTTTGGACATCAATGCCCCATGAAAGATACTTTGTTCCCTGGATTTTATCCAGCCAACGGGGTCTCCTTCATGCTATTTTTCTCATATACTAATTACTTAGGTGCACTTTTCCCTTTCCTGCCAGACATCTGCGCAGAAGTCGCCGAAAATTCTTTCAAGCCACGTGATAACTTTCAGAAGAGTTTTATAAACTCATCATCTTATCCCATATCTGAAACCCAACTTTTCAAGATTGACCACATCTCGATCTTCTCCTCCCCCACCTTCTTCTGTGCCAATGGTTTTAAAACAGGACTCTCTTGTATAGTACTTAGTGTTTCTATTCCAATAGCATGTAAACTGTTATATTAAACATTTATCAGTAATAGTGTTACTTCCTTCTACTGCAAGCTGAAGCAACATAATTTGGCAGATAGAATCATGAAAAGATTCTGTATGTTTCTCTTTTCTTGAAGAAATATAGTACTCAAATACACAAAATTCCAACCAAAACCTGAGTGCATGAACTGTGCTCTGAAATCCCATGTTTCTTGTATTCCAGTGATTGCTTCATTAAGTGAGCTCAGTTCCCTGTGAGTTTTTTTCTTTTTAAATCAACCTGGATGCTTTCTGTCCCGCACACAAAAAAACAAAGGTTCAGAAACTGTAATATGGTAAGTAATTGGACCTGGGACTGAAAGCAAAAGAGACGAAAAAAACTCTTCTCACTCCCTAACAGGTGTACCACTGGACCTCTAGGTTTAAAGGAAACAAAAAGCAATAAAACTTTAATCAACAGAATCAGTAGTTATGGATCTCTAAACATACAGAGTGAACAGAGTTGATGAATTGCAAGGTACAGTTTCTTTTTTACAGGAAATATTTTTCCGAACAGAATGATGCTTTTCACCTGTCCTGTAATTGGATGACAGGCTTATGTATTATGCTGCAAATAAAAGACTAAGAAAATGTCTTGATCATTTCAAAGAAACCTTATTCCAGTTCAGTGCCTCCCAAAGAGTGCCTATCGCTGTTCCAGAGCACTTTTAGCTCCATTTATAAGGATGTCTCACTTTTGTCCCTATTTAATACATCTGCTGTGTTTATATAGTCTCCATCACATATCGATGATATCTGAGTATAAAAGACTACATCTATACCAAGTTGTAGGCAGGAAAGGGGGAGGGGGAATAATGAATTCTTCCCTATGAATTGTTCCCTAACAAATTGTTCCCAGGCACCAGAGCCTTCAAAATATCTAGCACAGAGATATCTTCATGCATTTTAAACATCCTTCATATTTAAGATCTAGTTATTTTTATTTTAATATAAAGGACAAATGCTCAAAAGCCAAATAATCCAAAACAGACTTCTACACAGTGTCCTGCATTCTCAAGCAGTAAAAAAAACCCCCTCAGACTACTGAAGGCCTGACATGGTACACTGCTACAAAGTTGTGTCAACCAGATTCCCTCTCAGATTTCACAGGCTAGTCACCAGTAGCTCTTACGCACAATCTGTAGACCACATTTTTAAAGCAACCAGGGACTCTTCAAAATGAAAAGCCAGACACACATTATTGACACACATTTCTCAATACTGGGAAAACTTAAAGCATTGACTTCTATTACAGAAGAGAAAAGATACGTGTTTAGGGACAAGATTCCAAATTAAGATACCCTCAAGAGATACCATACACTGTTTTGAAATAAAACTTTCACCTCACAAAATGTTAATATTAGGGCTTTAAGCAGACACTAAGTTCAGGACAGATATGCTGCCTAACATGTAAAAGACTCTCACTTTCCAGAAGGCCAACAAATGTCTTTCAATAACTAAAAAGCAGTTACAGAAGATGGTGGAACACAAGTATGCATGTTGGCAGGACAAGCAATAGAAATAAACCACTCAGGGAAAAAGTTGACCTGGACATAAATGAAAAAAAAAAATTCTGTGGAGAACAATTAAAAATTGGAATAGCTTGCTTAGAGATGGTAGAATCTTCCTTAGTGGAAATATTCACTCGGCTTGACAGGGGCCTGGATAAGCTGAACTGGGGCCCTGCTTTCAATAGAAGTTTGGACCACATGCTCTCCAGCACCTCTTTCCAACCTAGACTTTACTGTGATTCTAACATTTTATTCTAACATCCAAAATTTGAGTCAGCTACTGGCCCCAAAGATGGGCTGTGGAATTTCTCACCAAAACATAATGTCTCTTGGACTGCAAAAGACTGACACTGAACTCCTTGTAGTAGTAGAGAAAAAATGGCAAATTGAAATTGCTATCACAGTGATGAGGAGGGAAAAAAAGATGTGTTTCTTATCATAGCTAGATTTTACAAATTGGTGCATCCTCATCCTATCAATTATCTACAGATCATAAAGCCTGTCTGATCTGTGTGACTTAATTTGGTAGTTATCCTTTCTAATCTGTTAACAAATGTTTTCTTTTAACAGAAGAAATTTCTTCTTTAACAGAAGAAATTACGCAATGAATTCCAGTCTTTCCCATCACCATGTTCTACTTTTTTTTTCCTAGTGGACTGAGAATTCCATACAGGAGTATATTTGTCAGAATAAAGGACCTTCCTCAAGGAAAGGAATGTAATATATTTGCAAAAAACAGGGATTAGTAACTATTTAAAGGCAATCCATCTGCCCCTAGAGACATACTGGCTGCACAAATGAAGGGTTGGTTTAATCTCCTCAAGAGTAAATTTCTGAAAGATCCTAAATTAAAGCTACTTATATAGAAGAAGAAAGCTTGATTCTTGAGCACAGAGATGCTGGAGTTTCTTTTGGTAATGCCACTATGTCAGGACAATGGAAAGCTATTTAAGGACTTTGATCTGACAGGCTGATACAGATTTAGATGCATCCATCTCCTTAACTGGGCATTAACAACATAAAATAATGTCAGTCTAGACAGTCTAGAAAGTTAAGATACATCTTGTGTTGCAAGTCTCTCCCTACATCCTTCCTATCACACTGTTTTCTTCTGATAGCCCCAGTGAAGAAGAAAGGACAGTCCATGAAACTTTGCACAAAAACCATCAGTGGAGATGAGAAGAGGGAGAACAAGGGAGAAAAATTCTTTTGCTCACTCAAACACCATTCAGGGCATTTCAGATGTATTAAGAGTGCATAAAACTTTCTGGGAGGAATCTGACTTCAGCGGCTGTTGATTCTTTAAGCACTAAAAGAGATATCAGATTACGTATACGAATAATGTACATTGGTCTGATTCTAAAGCTTTCCATCAAAATACTAAGTAAAGGACTAGCCTTCTGAAGGAAAAAGGCAAAATGTTGCTATATCTGGCCACATCCCCAAATAATTGCTGTATTGTTAGAGCCTTTAACAGTTACAGACAGTCTTGTCATGGGGTTGAGCCCATCCAGACGTTTCATTCTGCATCAGACATACACGGTGCGTTATTTCCCTTGGGATTTTGAAGGATTATTAGTCACATTGTCTCTAACCTCTTTGTAATGACCTGTTCTAATAGCAAGCATTAGCACATGGAAACATCTCCTCTGCAGTGTTGTCCTATCTTTACTGTGCTACATCACAAGAAGCATAAAACATGAAGAAAGGAAACAAACATGGGTTTGATCATTGGGTGCTAATAATGCTAAAGGGCTATATTGATGGAACTGCTGAAAGAACTGAAATATTTTTAACTTCCCAACTTCTAGTATTCATGTGATAATAAAACACAATTAATTTTGATGATGAAGTTAAAGAATCCTATGCACATACATTCAAAGTGTTGCACATTCCTTTCATTCTTACAGAATCTAATGGATTTTCATACCCTGACATGAGTTATCTTTTTGAGGCTAATCTGGGCAGCCGTACAGGTTGACAACAGAGCTTCTTCCCATAGCAAGTGACCATTTCTATGCTAAAGTAGCATTGCCAGCTGTAACTCAGGAAAAAACTTGCTACAGCCCAAAATAAAACCCCATGGTCTCGTTCCTATGGATTTGTGAAGTAATAAGCCATTCTTCTGTTCCTAACAGGATCAGATCTCCTTGAGATTTTTAAAAGTCTCATTTCAACATGTCAGTACAGATAAGTGCACACATGAAGCTGTTAAAAGAGTCAAACAAGAGGATGAACATAAAGAAAATAACCTCTAAAAGAAATATGGACAGTGATAAACCTAAGTCATTCAGTGGTCAATCCTAGTTTATCCTGCTGGCCTGTCTCCATGCTTACTTTAAAAAAAAAATATTCTCCTTCTTTGCTATAAATGAAGTTGCAACATGGCAACAGGAACAGATCCTGGCCACTCTTCCTTCCCCAAAATCACATAACTTATTTTCACTCTGGATATCTAAAGAAGTAAGATTTATGCATCCAGACTGTGTTCAGTGAAACCTGAGGGAAAGGAGCAGGCAGGGTGCTGTATGAGTCCTGGAAACCCAACCCAACACACAGCAGCATGTGTTTGGAGTATCAATAGCAGCGAGGCAGAACAGTGTGCAAGGCTGACATGGAGCCTGCACGAAGAACAGGCACGCACATGACTCGGGGCTCACGCTCTGTGCACTGTGCTTTTACCCTGCACAGAGGGACATAGAGGAGATCTTGGAGTCTGGGCAGGGTGGAAGGTAGGGAAGGAAGGGTGAAGTCTGTTATGAGCTCAACCATCACAGCCCAAAAGAAAATCAGAACTCGCTCATTCTGCTTTTGGCAGAATTTTAAACAGTAACAGTAAAGTTTAGACGGAATTGGAGCAGGGCAGTCACATTTTTACCTCTAACTGTGTGTGGAGTAGCCTCAAGCATACATCACAACAGAAAATGAATTTCAAACCCTTGCCTGGGCAAGGGGTTTAAAGTGGTCCTGCCCAGTGGCAGGAGCAAGACCAAGAATCCCTGCTCAAAAGGGGTTCTAGGGCCCTAGCTGCCATTTTCAGCACCACAGATTGGCACCTCTTTTGAAATACTTCTCTCCCCACTTCTGTTTAGGATATATGCTCCAAATAGCATACATGCTTCTGATTTAACAGTTCTCTGAGTTTAATCGCATTTTATTTTCTCTTTATGTATCTAAACCCTTCGCCCCCTTATTTTTCTGCTCTGAGGCTCGCAATTCCCAGTTTGTTTTCAAAGCTCATTAAGAGTATTTTCTCTCTCCCTCTGTCATATCATTAACAGAAATGTTACACAACGCCAGTCTAACTCCCAACCTACATAACCATTACACTGCTGCGGATAATCAGCTCCTGTTTACTATCTTTCACCCAACTTTCTCTTCCCACCCAAGCAAATTTCAATTAATCTTCATGTTAGAAAGTAAACATATACCTACTTCCCTCTTGATTCCCTAAAATCATTAATTTTGCAATTCTATCAAAAAAAGCAATTACATTGTCTGGCAAGATTTATTCTTCATGAACTCATCTTGTTATTGCACAGAATTCTGTCACCTTGCAGACTCTAAGTTTGCATCCTCTGTTAATACCAGGCCCATTATTTTACCAGTGGTTATACTTTCAGGACAGTAATTGCTAGGAAAAACCTCAGCTTTCTTTTGAAGGTCAACGCTATAGTCGCCAGCCTTCACTCACACTGACACTTCATTTTAGCTACCATCTCACAAAAACAATAATCACACAATAGTGGCACTGCAAGAAGGCTCGCTGAAGGCAAACTATTTAAACTCAGGGGCAAGAAAGAGAAAAATCAACCTTTTTTTCACACACTCCCTTAATCACTCTTTAACATTAAAAGAAATTTAACAGTCAGACTTCTGCTACAAGAAATCACTCAGTGATAGTTTGTACTCACAAAATAATGCAGGGTGGAAGGGACCTCCTGAGATTACCTAGTCCAACCCCATGGTCAAAGCAGGGCAAACTTCAAAGCTGTATCATATTACTTAAGAGCTTGTCCAGATGAATTTGGAAAACTTCCAAGGCTGCTGATTCCACAGCTTCTTAGAGTAACCTCTTGCCACAGCAGCACCTCCAGGAAAAAATTTTTCCTCACCTCCATTTGGGTCTTAGGCACCAACTGTGACCACCGTCTGATGTCCTTCCTGTGCATCTCTGAGAAGAACCTGACTACCTGTCTTCTCTACAACCCTCTCTAAGTAAAGTAAGACTATGCAAATCAGCCTGTTCTTCAGGCTAAATGAATCTCCAGCTACCTACACCTTGTAAACAAGTGTGTGCTCTAGACCCTTAAGAATCAACTCGTGCCCCTTGTCTGGATTTGTTTGGCAGCATCTCCCTGGTACTGGGAGGCCCAGCAGTGGGCACAGAATTCCCAATGTGGCCTCACGAATACTGAGTAGCAGGAAACAGAGAAAATCCCTTCCCCACTGCTATTATAAGGCATCTGACTGCAGTTTCTCAATCTCAGTTTTCCAGGTTTTCTCACAGTGGTAAATTTTATTATTGACTGTCCTTGCAGTCTATGCAAACGATTTCTAATCACATTAAAAATTCAGTCTTTGAACTGATGCATTCAGTGAAGGTGGTGTTTAATAAACCAAATTCTAAAATTTGCACTTGATTTCCACAACCCTGTATATGCTTTTAACCAGTTTTCCACCATCAGCTGAGCAACAACTGAGCAAAGTGAAAAGCAGTTTATTGAAATGGCTAACAAATGGAGGAGAAGACACTTGACCAAAGTCTCCTATTTGTACCCCAGTGTTAGAGAAATGAAGTCAGGGGAGTTGCAGACAGGTTCATCAGCATCCAGCGAGGATGCAAGTCTCAAAAGTGAAAACAGCTGCCAACACAGAGTGACAGAGAGAAGATCTGCAACAAACAGGCCAGGTAAGAGAGGATAGATGGGACTTCAGACCTAGAATTTCTTAGAAGTGCAAATATCTACAACAGAACAAAAAGCAATGGTGTAAGGTGCAAACACTTGTTATGCCTGAGGGAAAGCAGTACAAGAGGGAGAAAAGGGCAGGGCAGACAGCAGCACACAGCTGTAGCAATTCAGTTGGTTTAGAAGGTTCATATTCTAGTAAGCCAAGAAACAGTAAATAGACACAAAACTGAAGACCTTCCCATATATATGCTTAAAGCCCAGCAAGATAAAGCTTTACCTTTGCTACACTTTTAAACACTTTCTGTGCTGCTGTTCATATTAGATTGGGAAAGAGATTTCTTAATACTAGGCATATCACAGGGAACATGGAAGGTGGAGAAATGAATGAAGATGGTCTGCCTTTTCACATATACATTCTGTCACAAAAGGAAGAAAAAACAAGGTTAATGCTCTCCTGGTACATGGCACAGACCAATGGCTCCAGAGGCAAGAGAAAATAAAATAAAGGGGCACTGTTGGCCAGGAGGCCAGGGACATATGCATTATACAAATTTTTTGGGTTTCAATTTCAATCCATGGATCTGCATTAAGATGTGTACATCAGCCACTGCTTTCCATTCTGCTTTAATAGTGATGGCCTGATGAATGCAGAATAGTTCTGTTATAGTTCAGGAATAACACAGACTCAATTTTACTCTCAGTATATTTATTGCATTCATCTAGTGGCTTAAAAGAAAAGCTGAAAAAACAAACAGTAAGAAAATGGAGTGGCTTAAAAAACTGTCTCTTTGCAAACATCTGAGGGCTATTATGAGACAAAGGTATATATGCTACACAAATCACAAGTTAAAGAAGTCCCCTCTCTTGGGAGAGGCCAGCTGTTTGGAGCAGTGTCTTGGGGAGCCAGACAGAATGCCAGCTCTGGCTCCAGGAGAAACAGAAATACAAGGTCTGACAACTGAGAAGGGAGCTCTTTGAGACCAAGAAGTACACAAAGTGGTATCTAGAGGTTTTACATTGCAGCTTCACAGTTCAGGATCTCACCAGATGAGTCACAATGTAAGTGGATGACACAAAATCCACTGGAAGTTATTTTAAAATAAATACACTTTTATCATTTCTCAGCACCTGTAACAGCGTTCTGCACTGTCAGCAGAACCAGCTGTGTACTTCTCTGCAGCCTGTCTTCATAATTAGATTAGCCAAGCCATTTTATTAGGATGCCCTAGAGTTCAGGTATCTTGTGTCCTGGAAAAGTTTGGTGGGGACAGACCAAAGCTGTTATTCAACAGCAAGATGTCAGAGATGGAGAAATGCCAATTGGAAGTGCCAGAAGGAGGCACAGAACCTAAGACATATAAATGCAAGCCTAATCCCGGTTGCTAGCATAGGCAAACATCTAAGAATATTGTGTCATGACTCATTTGTATAAAAGATACCGAATTATTTGAAAACTACTTTGTTCTCAAATGTCCAACACAAACAAAAATGAATCTCAATGAATCTGAATGTCAGATTTCCAGCTATTCAGTCAGAAAGGGTAACTAGAACCTGTTAAGAGCTGCCAAATTCAATAGCCCCACAGAGGCAAGGCTGCTGCAGGTTCCTGTCTCCACATCCAGCCAGTAGCAAAGAAACCAGACAAGCCCAAAGCCCTCAGCTGCTCCTCACAACACATACCTTCCAGCCCACCCATCAGATTTGTTGCCCTCCTCTGAGCACATTCAAGGACATTCACACCCTTCTGAAATAGTGCGGCTCAGAACTGCACCCAGCACTCCGTGTGAGGCCACACCAGTGCTGAGCACAGCAGGATGATCCTCTCTTCTGACCAGCTGGCATGATGCTCCCCAGGACACGATTTGCCCTCTGGGCTGCCCGGGCACACATTGCTGACTCACATGGAGCAGCTGCCCACCAGTATCCCCAGGGCCCCTCTCTTCAGGGCGCTCTCCAGCCACTCCTCTCCCAGTTTATACTTGTGTCTGACGCTACTCTGTCCCAGGGGCAGAATCTGGCGTTTGTTCCTGTGATATTCCATGCCATAGATGATTGCAAATGTACTGACCAGCCTCTCATGTTGACTTATCTTGAGAGGTTTTACACTCAGACCATAGGCTGATCCCTCTCCTGTGACAGTCTGGGGAGAATTCAAAACAGGATGTTCCCTTTGCATGACTGTAAGTTAGTCGGGTTCTCTCACCTTCTGCTCCTTTATGGTTATGACCCTTTTATCATATAACCTAGCAGTATTCTCTGAAATTTGGCATGAATGAATTCAATGATGCATTGTGCTTAACCGTTGCACCTACTTCTCCCACAGAATCAATCAGGGGAAACAGGGGCAGGGCGTACAGGTTATCATGAACATGCTGCAAATTGATAAAAACAATGTAAGTCCTTTGTTAAACACAGACTTTAAAATTTAGAACTTGCTCTTAAAAATTCATATACCGCTCCCTATACCGAAGTTATGTTATGTGTATATATATATATATATATGCACATACACATATATTACAGTATATATCAAAGATATGAATTAAAGTATTTTGCTGTCTGCTGCCACCAGGGACACTAAAGAAATAAATGTAAAACCCCAGAGTTACTTTTTCCAGTGATTTGTTCCTTATGATATGTCTTTTGGAAGTTATGTGCTCTTCAGTGAAGCACTGCATTATCAACACACTTTCCCATGCCTTCAGAATAACTTAGCACAAGTCTCAAAGACCAAGTCAAATCAAGTATTTTTAATTCCTCCCTGCTTTTTGGGTTTTTTGCAGGGAGGGTGGTTGCATTTCATAGAATCACAGAGTGGTTTGGGTTGGAAGGGACCTTAAAGATCATCTAGTTCCAACCCTCCTGCCACTGGACACTTTCCACTAGATGAAGTTGCTCAGAGCCCCATCCAACCTGGCCTTGAACACTTTCAGGAATGGGGCATCCACAGCTTCTCTGGGCAACCTGGTCAGTGCCTCAACACCCTCACAGTAAAGAGTTTCTTCTTAATATCTAATCTGAACCTACCCTGTTACAGTACCTTGGAAAAGAAAGGGAGAGAGAAAGTAAACTCCTACATATTAAGAACAACATGAAAGAGGGAGGGTTAGGTTTGCCCTGCAAGAGAAAAGGACTAAGGCAAAGGAAAGAATCACTCCGGAGATCAGAGACAAATACTATGAACTGCATAGGAGAATAATTGGAGGACACTCAGCAGAGGGAGGTACATTCAGCAACAAGAAACCCTGGGACTGAGTGGAATACAGATTGTGGGTGGAGGATGAGTACTTCTCAACACAGGGTGGGCTGGAGAAAACTCTAAGAATTTTACTTTGAGATATTACTCTGTACCAGCTTTCAAGCAAGGAGGACCCACACACCAAGTCTGTGGAGAGCAAGGTGTTTCTGTCCTAGTAGCTATTTATTCAACATCAGTATCTCACACAGAGACACTGCAGTCTCTTTCTAGGTTGCAGGGTTTTGGCAACTTAAAGCCATTGCAAATCCAAACTCCTGAGTTCCTCTGGTCTCCTCACTTCTCCTGCAGCACCCCACCCTTCCCGGGTGCTGGCATTTGTATCTATTCCGTAAGACACTTCAAGAAGCTGAGCCAACCACAAACTATCCCTACGATGCAAAAGCACCATCAATCTGGCCAGGGCACACAGAGGAAAGTATACTCAGGGGAAAAGGAAGGCAGAACTGGATCACAGCAATTCCAGTTTAAGGTCACTTTTCAAAAGCTGTGTAACCACAAGCTAAATTCTTGAAATTCGATTCTTGAAGGTGCACCTCCTGGATATTTTTGTACAGCAGAAACAGTTGTTTCATGGACAACAAAGAGACGTCAAGTGAATTGCCAAAGCTCACACAGAAACTTTGGCAGGAGTGGGAAACTGAATTTAGGTTTGTCATGATTCAAGGAGTGCCTCCTCCAACAACTGGACACTGTCACTTGAAGCTATCTCCGCAGTAAAGAGCTGGAATCCTAAGAGACAAATAAGTGCTATTTTAAAGACTGGAAGCAGATATTCATATGAGAAAAGTGACTTTCCCAAAGCCAGTTGTAGTTGTTCACAGAATCACAGGCAAAAACTAATTCAGAAATACAGAAATTTGTGTATACAGGACAGTCCTTGCCTAATATTATAGTACCCTGAAAGGAAGAGTAACCTTATATCAAAAAAATTAACTCCTTATGTTTCTTTTTTTTTTTGTGAGGAAGTAAACAACAGTTAAACAGGCAGTTGATGATCATTAGAACACATTCTGAGCAATATTTCAGTTTTGCTGCTTGGGTCTTGAGAAGACATCTTTTGGCAAAATCAAAACTAGAACATGCTGAATAATTTCCTATTAAGGGCACAGAGGAGAATGAAGAGACTACAAGTGCTTGTGCGTTAAGTCATTCTATGCCTCATAAGGTATTTGGGGTTTTTTCTGTATCTATATCTAATAAGAAAAAGATGGGTTCTGTTATTTAGTTTAAATAAAAATAGTAGTACAGTGAGGATATCTCACAACAGACACTCTGAACTTCCACCTCTTAAGAACGTAGCAAGCTTTTATGTTCTTCCTGTCACCTTTCTCATCATCTGATGATTCCCATGCTGCTCCATCTATGGTAGTGGAGACAGTGCTTTACCAGAGGCTTTAGATGCTAAAGGCTATAAGGAAGCAGGTTATGCAAAAAGTATCTATTTCCAGCACAGGAATGTGGCCTGTAACTATCCCATGACAGGGAGCTCAGCTCAAATAGAAAGTGTAAGCCCAAGCATATCAAAGCACCAGGAGCATTGCATCCTGAGATAGC
>VZRE01013156.1:0-13463 GCA_013396775.1 Cephalopterus ornatus
CCTTTTGCAACTGGACGTGTCTATCTCACCATCGTTTTAGCCATCAACACGCCTGTAGCAAGCGTGGGTAGAGTCCTTCCCAAATCTTCGTTCACAAAGCCTAGCCATGATGATGATGATGGTGATGATGATGATGATGATTATAAAACCAATTTACTTTGAGGGAAGTCAGCTCTGGACTACAGGTCCACAAGCTCTCTGATGGCCACTTAAACACTACTGGAATGCTACATACTGCACAAATTATGCAGAACTTTTACACAGAGGTTAATTGTGTAATTTCAAGTTGCAGTCATCTTAGAAACATACACTTGAACAAATTGTTGAGCTGCAGGCTTTTGTTGCAGGGATTGCCTTAGCTAAACAATACACAATATCTGTGCAACATAACAGTTCAAAAGGATTTTTCATTTGAGCCGTGATTTGGTTGACAAAATAAGACGTAATCACATGTCGTGTGACAGAAAGACATAGTATTTTGTATGATTTCAATGTGCCTAATAGTGATAGAGGGCAGTACACTCTTTTCTTTTGAACATTTATTGAACCTTCCTTGACCTTCCCAGAAATGACTGAAAGGTTTTATGACAAAAGTCAGGTGTCTGCTAGAAAATGTGCCAATAGGTCACCAAAACATAGTTAATTTTCTAGGTGGTGAAAGTAACGTATACAGGTATGCTCAATAAATGTAAAAACAGTACTTATGTAATAATACTGACCCTCATATTTCCCTATATGAAGTTTTTGTTGTATTTGTCTCCCTTGTCCAGAGTGTCTTGCTACAGCAATCTTGTTACTTATTTTTCCTACATTTATTACTGGTTTTTCAAGTTATATAATATTTGTATAATGCAATGAAATTCATTAGAAACTGCATGATGGTATTTTAGGAGAAAATTAGCAATGAACTATGGAGGAAGAGGCGGAAAATACACTTGAAATTTCTATATGAACTGTGTAGCTTGAGAGCCTGGTGGAAAATATGTTTGTTCATTTTGTCTCTGATTTAATGGAGGAAGACCAAAACTTTTTGCTACTGTCATAGAAGTCAAAACCTGGTAATGGTTAAAAACCACTGACAGAGGTTTGTCAGCTTTGTACTTCATGGAGTATTTAAACAATATTTTGTTGTGCAGAAGTATTAATGACAGAAAAGTGTTCAGAGACAAAGAAAATTGAAAGGCAAATAGGAGAGTACCTCTTTAAACAAAATGAAAAAAAGACACGGCATGAGAAATATGTATAGTCAAAATGCAGAAGGAGCATTTTTAATAACTTGGAGAAACATGAAGAGGTGAGAAGAAAATGGAGAACAGATCGAAAGGGAAGAACAGCCTAAGTATGTTTTAATAGAAAAGTAAGATTCAGCAAGGCGCTTGGTAAAGACAGAGTTCCTCAGAAAAACAGCAAGCCTGGGGGTAGTAACCAAAAGCATCACTGTCTACTGCAGATAACAGAAGAACCATCAGCAATTTGCTGAAAACATACAAGGAATGCAAGCTATAAAGGACCACCAGTTCAACTGAGTGGGTAATCTTATTTTTAAGTCTCAGAAATTTGTAAGTGTTCACCATTTTAACTGTCAGAGTTGAGAGGGTTTTTTTTTGCCTTTGGAACTGATGTTTCACCGTGCATACTTGTGTCTTGAAGATCTTGAAATAGTTAAAGGGCAGTGGCTCCTAACAGTGTTAAAAGAGGTCACATGAATTGGCTTCAATGTGTAAGAAAATAAAAATTGTTGGATCAACAGTGCAATGTAGTTTACACAGCCTTCTCTTGACTATTTCCCCTTCCCTGAAGAAAACTTGAGCATATTTGGTCTTGCAGGCGATGAGAATACTCACGTAAACCAGACGTGCTCTGCACAGCAAAAATATTTGTGGCAGCAGACCCTTGACGTCCTTTCAGGGATGGCATGGCATGGTGGTTCAAGCCGGCCTGGAAAGCCAAATTCCCACTAATGTCTGGGAGGTCTGATGTGTGCGCAATCACTACTAAAAGAAGGAAATAAGTTGTAGGCACTTTGAATTCTGAGGATGGGTGTGCTTGTACAAAAGGGCAGCGTAAGCAATAAGTAAAACCCTTAGATAAAAGACTGTATTCGTGACGTAAATAATTAGAGAATGCGTCTTAATGTCATCTTCATTGCTTTGGGAATTTGTTTGAAAATCAAAGGTACTTTTGAGACTCATCACCACGAAAAATGACACTGTGTTCATTTCCTCCATGTCATGGATTTTGGCAAAGTCTGTCACTCCAGACTTGGAAGAGACCCTTATGTGGTTATGAAGTGTCTAACCAGCTTTTCTCATAGCTTCATACCTGTGATTGAAGCAGTGTTCACTCCTATCACAGGGATCCACAAGCTAATGCAGCCATTGCCACTGAGGGATGAGGGCCATCATCAGGGTTAACCCGGATCTTTTGCCATGGAAGAGCCTTCCATTTTGTGAGAGCTTTCACCAGAAGGGACTGAGCATGTCAAAAATCTTCAGCAACTGTGTCACAGCAAATTACGAGGATTTTTGCTTCCTAACCACTTTTGTAGATGATCATGCAGGCAGACTAGCTCGATGTCTGGTTTTGGGTGTTTTTTTACCAACAGATGGAAGCAGAGAACTCTGTAACTCCTCCAAGGGTAAGAGGATAGGGTTTATAGTCATTTCCCCATCCTCATTTTGATGGTTTTTAACCTAATACTAGCTTTTAGTGTTGATGATTATGTTCTTGCAGTAATTGAAAATGCAAAACAGAAGTACATTAGTTACAAAAGCAGAGTAAATTACCACCTCCATACCTATACTTACAAATAGAAGGAGCTCACAGTTAAAACCCAGATTAATGCAGTTCTTAGAAGTACTGTGTCATGACCTAAATAAATACAAGAAGACAAAGTCATGCAACCAAATTGTCTGTAATGGATAATTTTCTTTAATATTTCCTAACCAGTCTTTGTGTTAGATAGGATCAAGGTTTGTATTTCGAACAGACTGATGAGGATTTACAATTGTCTGCAAAACGAATGTCAGACCTACAAGACTGAAGTCAGAATCCCTGGTCTTGCTTTTTTCTATTCAGTATCAGATGGAAAAAATCATCACTTGGCTTCAAGTTTTTTGCTGTCTTTATATGGCAGGTACTAGCTTATGTGGGCCTAAAGAAGATGATGGGTTTTAGTTTTGATTTTTTTTTTTCACATGTTCAGTGGTAGTTATATAAGGTTTTCTGCCACTATACATGTGTTCTATTTGTTCAAAATATTTATTGCAGATCCTTCACCTGCATTATTTCCATTTTCCAAAAGTTGAACATCTTACCAGTTTTCAGGTTCTAGAATACCCCCACACCTTCTCACCCGAGTTCAAGATGCTTGTCTCTTCAAAACAGTGATAATGACACTTAAATCCAAACCTGAAAAGCAGGAATGCTTTTTTTTTTTTCCCCCTCCCTTTACCTGCCTTACACTGGAGACATGATCTGTCCTTGGTATTTCGGTTTATTGATGTGCGTGGCTCTACCAGATTAACACAGTCACCTGCGTTCGTAGAGAGACTCCTACACACAGAAGAAAAGTGTGTCCAGAGCTACTGAACACAAAAACACCATCTGTGGCTTGCAGCATCCTGGGGCTGGAGGTCACTGGCAAATGTGAGTGTGTACAGGGGCAGTGTCAGCATTTGGCTGTCCTGCTGCTGTTGGCCATCTGCCCTTGCCCAGTGCTAGAGATGATGCTGGTGGGGGTGGACTTTGGTCCGAGCTGCTATGGGTCCTTCTGACCAGACACAGTTGGGAGATTGGGCATAGGAATGGCAGATAAATAGCTAAACCTTCCCTTTATCTCTACTGCATATGACCGGGCCAATCTCTTCTTCAGTGCCTTCTGGCAACCGATACTGAAGGAATTTATTTGATAATGAGTGGGGTTTTGCCCAATAACGATCCCTGACTAGGAGAAGAAAATACACACTCTCAGTCAAGCTTACAAACTAAATATTTATCATTTCTTTAAGTTTTGTGATCCAACTACAGTAGGAATTCTGCCTTTCTAGTTAATGCCTTCAGCCTATTATATATGAAATGAAACAAACTCTGAATGTCAAAAATTTAACAACACTGTCAATATTTATGCATGTGCATGCCTCTACTGCTTCTTTTTACTCAAGAAAGTCCCATATTAAGTTTCTGAAAGATTTGGCAGACTAGATAGCAGATAAAAGACATGATGGAACATATCCACTACAGAGTGAAAGAACCTTATGCTTATGCTTTCTTACAGATATCTAAATGTTTTTATTGTTAGGCAGGAGTTACAGAGTGTTTTAGTTTTGCTTATGATGAATTGTTTTTTTTCCTATTGTGATCTTTGCATGTGAAATTATGCAGAAATGTATTCTGAAACCTCATGAACTGATTAAAAAAAGAAGGAAAATTAGGGGTCAAGGCTTATTTTTTAATTCAAGAAAACGGTGTAATTTTCCTTGAATTAAGTATATAATGGATGCAACAAAATGGGAAGTGAAGCTGATTAAACAAAAAATGACTGTTAGTTATTTCAGCATTGACAAATATAGAATGATGAGTGATTTTCCCAAGCTTTGCCACATTTCAGTTGAATTGCATCTTGCTAAGATTTGAATGTTCTATTCTACTTTTTTCCATTTAATTCTTTTCATAGATGTCCACGTTACTCAATTACGAGAATGAAATCAGAAATGCTTAAAAAGCTGTGACAGAACCGAAATGTATTCAGCTCAGCTGTAATTAGAGAGCTGAGAACCTCGGTTCTCCTACCCTCAGGAATTTTGATTTCTGATAAAAGAGGAAAGGAGAATACAGCTTTTCATGATCAACAAGATTTTATAAAACCCGTACTAAAGTGTCTGAAAAACAATGCATGGTTCAGAAACTTGAACTACATAAAAGCTTAATGTTCATGCTGCTGAAAACCTCCTTCTCTCTGGAAGTATTGTTCTTCTGTGTTTTGGTTTACCTCCTGTTCTGGGAAATGGGACAGAATGGAATTACATGCATCATGGTGGAAGAAGAGAATTGCAGCTTTGTTAGAACAGCACGTCAAAACCTGTTATTTCCAGATCATGAAACTCCTTAATATTCTGACCTTTTAATCTGGAGTTTACCAGCAAACTGAAATGTTTCAATTTGTGAAAATATCAGAGAGATAGATTCCACAGTATTGAAACAGTTTGGATCAGTTCATTATGTATCTTTACTGAAATGGAAACACAGGAGGTCACGGTTTACTCTTTGGGCGCATCCTGTTTGCCCTTCAGCCAGACAAAATCTGCCATGTTACACACCGGTGCTTTAGCCCAGAGGATCAGGCATCTGTAAGCTTGTGGAACAAAACTGCAGCACTTGAGGTTTAATAGTTAAACAGGTGGCAACATCAGCACCGAGATGCTTTTCCTCCTGTAGAATTGCTATTCAGTTGAAATGGTTCTTTAGCAGTGCAGGCACATGCTGTAATTAACCGTAATGACTGCATATAAAAGGGAGCCCTGCCTTTGCCTTTGTTGTGAGAATGGAGTTTGGGGCCTTTCAGAGAAGCTACCATTAAATATTATGAACTCTGGGAGTAATGGCACTTTAGAAACATCCTTTATGTATTAAGCAACAAACAAATGTGCATTAACAGTTGCTGACTAAAAAGACTGGGTAGAATAAATGCTATCCCAGTTTTACAAGAGGGACTGAAATACACAGTCTTGCCTAAAGCTATATACTGATTCTGTGACAGAGACAGCTCTTCCACTTCGGTGCTTTAATTAGAAGAACAAATCTCCATTTCATCAAATGTAGGTTCACCTGAATCTCTTATGAGAGAAGCAAGAGGTTGATAGAAATATTCAGATGCATCAAATTTCTGATACTGCCTTTCTCTGGTAGTGGTACATCCTCTGAATAGCAGCTTTATTTATTTATTTACTTATTTTATTTGGGTCAGATTTTTACCTGATAAATAAATAGGAATTTAAAAAAATTTAACTCTTTTGTCTTACTGAAAAGGAATGTCCTGTGACTCTCATTTTTCTCAGACCAGTACTTAACTAAAGTTAAGGAATTACCAGTTCCAGTATATAATCAAGAGAAGCTGTTACTGGTCTCATAAGAATAAAACTTACTCAGTTTTCATTGAGTCTATAAGTCATAAAATACCAGTATCTCCTTTTCTAGCCTTTCATAGAGGATGCTTATTATATGTGTCTCTGTGACTGATTCTGATTGTTTTCTTGTTTATGGATTTGTCTTACACCTAAGTCTCTTAAATGCATGTTGCTTGAAACAATATTCAGCTATGGCAGATTTGTTATGTGGTGTTCGGAAGACATTTTATAACTGGGAGAGTTAAACTGTGTGGACACTGAACTACGAATATTTGTCTCCAAACATTAGTATTCCACTGATGAATCACCCCACACAGCGTTTTGTGAAGATGCTCAGAAATTCAGTCATCTATCTGTTTATGTCTAAAAGAACATAATCCTTCTGGAAGGGTTTGCCTTGCACTGTGTACTGGACTGGACAATTGTGTGCATAATTAAAATTACTAAACCAAGTAAAAAGAAAGTACATCCAGGAAAATTACTACTGTCTTGCAATTAAAGTACAATATGTTTTACTGGGCAAGCATTTAATGAAAAGTAGGAAAATGCAATTAATTAATATCAACTGGGAACATCAAGAGAGGAAAAGATTCCACAAAGCCGGTGGCATAACTCAGTAACTTGTGCATCTCTGTGATCACACTCGAAGCACCAGTTGAAGACAGGAACTGTCTGTGTTCTTCAGTTCGACACAGCTATCTCATGTTTGTGGCCCTTCCTTCAATACCCAGTGTTAGGTCTGCATTCTTGTCTGGAGAGGATCTTGTGGTTGATCATGGTGTAAGTGTGAATTTTCCAACATTGTTTGCAAATATAGACTACCTCTTTGCATACCACCGTCTTGGAGCAAAATGCCCTTCGAGTCATTAGATTTTTAGTACTACAATTTATCTAACGACATTGCCTATTAGATCTGTTTTCTTTTTTTTTCCTTTTAAGTAATTTTTCTGTTACAAAGGAGAACACATTCATAGTTTGCAAAAATTACAACTAGATACTACTAGTAGGAAATGACCAGGATAGAATCCTTTCATTTTTATTAATTCACTGTGTAATCAGTGAAGTCACTATGAATGGTATTGTTGCTTTGGGACAATTTTTCAGCATTTCATACTGTGAAAATGGCTCCTTGTCAAAGACTTTAGAGCTGATTTTCCCCCCACTGGAGTAACAAATTTTTAAGCACCTAATCAACCTTTCTTGTGAAAGGAGGAGATGGGAACTAGAGTGTGACTTTCATTCAGAAATAGCAAACAAGAAAAACTGAGGATGTCTGCATTCAAACTTGGTCTTCTTTCATATCTGAGGCTTCAGAACAATGGGGTAGATAATGAGCTGAGCCTCTTCAGAGCTGCTGAATGTAATGAAACGCAGAACCCTTGCAGTGGCTAGTTTTGCTTTCAATAAATCAAGCTTATATTTAGAGAGAGAGGCATAAGAATGTAGAATAGAATAAAAGGATTTTTATGTGCCCCAAAGGAGCATACTGCCTCTATGCTGAACAGGTGCTAGAGGGAAACCCCTTCTTTGCTAGACATCATGCAGTTCGTGAGTTATTTACTCAGCACAGCTGAAACATTTTTAAAATTTTGCTTTCTATATTTCTTACTCCATATTATATGATAGATAAGCATGAAGGATTGAGATGAAGGACAGGTAGATTTATTGTTTTATTTCCTCAGATTTAAAGTTCAGTTCCTGCTGAATTTGACCATAAATTTTGCTTTGAGTGAAGAAGTCTTCCAGAGAAGAGCCCTCCTGGTTCAGGCTCTTTCCTTGTGGTTCTGGTTTTGTTTGTGGGTTGGTGTTTGGGTTTTTTTCAGTTTACCAGGTTGGCATTTTTTTATAGAAGTATCACAGGAAAAACATCTTATCAGTCTTTTTTGTGGTCTATGATATAAATAGGTTAACTCTTGGTATTCATCTGTTCTCACCCCATCCTTGGCACTTAAAATATGTATTCATTAATTCATACTCAATACTTGTGATATAATGTGTGGGGCTTTTGTTGCAATGTGGTTTACTATGCTGTATTAGTAGTAGAAAAACCCAACAACACTGAAATATTGAAAGATCTAGTAAAGATCTTTAAATAGACATAATACATCTGAGCGGTACTGTCGTGGCTTAAACCCAGCTGGAAATTAAGCCCCATGCAGCTGCTCCCCTCCCTCCACCTCTTCAGGTGAGAGAGACAAAAGGCAGAGATCCCAAAGTGGTTGGGCTTGATTATCTTCAAGGTCTTTTCTAACCTAAATTATTCAAAGAATCTATGAGTAAAAAAATGACATTATGTATTTTTAAATTCTCTTTTTTGCAGTGACTGTATAGAACAAAGAGACAAAAATGTTCTCTACCCATTTTCACTGGGTAGGGTACAGCTCACCCCTCAAGTACAAGGGAGCCTTGACATAAAAATGCTTGTAAAGCAAATGAATGCTATAAAATGTAAGATGTGCCATGGGGGTTAGTTTCAGTATTAAAGCTGTAAAGCTTTAATATCTTCACATAGGTGGTGGTTTGCTCTCCCACATGTAATATTTTGGAGGACTAAAAATTACCCAAGAAGATAAGTAATCTTGAAAGCAAAATGAAACACTAGGGATGGAAAATAGAATATTTTTTTTAATGAACTCTTCCACTTTTCAATAAAGAAATATACTGATAGCTCTTCTGAGTGATACATTTCAAAACTTTCATTTTATTACTGCTCTTTGAACAAAACAAGGAAGTTCAATAACACTAGGGCTTTTGTCTCTGCTTAGTGATTTGGAAATATCACCAGAGGTACCTAAAACGTGGATAATTTTCAGAGAGGCTGATAAAGAGTACGGTGCACTTAGGCACTGGTGGCAGGAGTTAGCTCTGTCTTATAACCTCCCTGCAGAAGCTGATATGAAAGGGTTGTAGCCTACTTTTAGCGCAAATTGCTCTTGTGGCTGAAATTGAAAGCACACCTTGTGAAGATTGTGGTATGAAGGAGGTGCAATGCAATCCTGTCTGTCTGTCTGTCTATCTGTCTAAATCTCCCCCCTCTCAAAACTAGTTATCTGACTGTATGTACGTGTGTTCGTAAAATAGAAACTTAGGTCTGCCTTCTAAGAGTGCTGTTCCCTTCCTACAGTAAGTGACAAGACATGCATTGGAAGTGTTGTAACGGCCCATTCCCCAGACCTTTTCGGTGTGTGCCTGAAAACTGCTCCACTGAAACTACAGATGAATCAGTTGACATTTCCTTGGGCAGTTGCTTAGCATTTTGCATTTTTCAGTGGAAATTTGCTTAGTGGAAGCTTTTCATTTAATGCTTGGGAGGAGGCTGTGAAGGGCGTGTTGATCAGGCAGGGTGTCCATGGAACAGAGAGCCCATCTTCAGGTCCGGATTTCAGATGCTCTTTCCCAAGAGACAGACATGACTCTATTGTATCTCAAGAGAAAAATTCCTAAGGTATAGCTAATAAGATTTGTATCCCTTTTCCTTTCGGGTGCTTGGCTGGATATAGTCCAGCCCAGGACTGTTTACATTTTTTTTCTAAAAGAATTTTTAAAGGAATGGCTGTAAGTAACTTCAGACGTTGTTCGAATTCCCACAGGCACACCTTGCACCACCTAATAGATATAGCAAAGGCCAGAATCTGCGCTCTTTGATTAAACTCACCTACTGGCTACAAAACAATAGTTCTTGATCCTGTGATTTCAGTGAAAGTATGAGAGTACTTCAAGTAAAGACCTAGGTATAGGAGGATACTGACATGTCTAATCTCTTAGCATGTTTAAAGCTTAGCCATGGCTATGTGCTGTAGATCTGAAGAGGAGGCATTTGAAATTACAACAGATCTGAATGGATGCAAAATGGGTTGACCCTGAAAATCGCTGTTTAATCTTTTCTTGGCTTTCAGCAGATCAGTTCCTGTTATGCAATAAGCCTGCAGAGTTATCAACTGGGATTTCATCTGGTGACTGCAGACATGCCATATGGGAAAAAACCTAAGTAGTGTGGAGTTTCTAGGCTGTACTACATATGTCATGCTTATAGTTTCCTTTTTTATATTGTACTAGCATATTGCGTGTGTAGTTCTGAGTCTCTTGTTTTTTACAAGTTTTTTTTTGCCTCACTCCTTTTTTGTTGTTGCTATGCGTGTGTCCATCCACTTCCCTTGAATGCTTTTATATTTGCTTTTCTCTTCAATCTTCAGAGCAACCTCACAGATGGTATAACAAAAAATAGTACAAAATAAAGCTTGAAAAAGGGAAGAAATAAGCTTTAAATTAAAAAAAATCTCAGACTTGTGCTTTCACCAGACTGTCCAATAATTATATAAAATATGCTCTAAAATGTTTAAAAAAGAATCTTACAAATTGATTATGATGGAAAGTTTGAAGCTTTTTTCCTACTTGGTGGAATTTTTATTTTTTCTTCTGCAAATGTAGACTGTGGGCTTGCTTATTTACTTTTTGATAACTCTGTCTTAAACACTCAGTGTAAAATAGCAATTCTTAACTAAAATTTGGGCTGTATAGATATCTTGATTACAGAAATCTGTCACCAGTATGACCTCACCCACTGATCTTGGGGGAAACAGTTCCCTGTTATTAAGACACTATCAATGCAAAGATGAGCCCTATTTTTCAAATAGAAATACAGTAAGAAGATGCTAACAGCACTGTGCTTTCAGCAGTAAAAAAAAACATTGAGCAAAAGCATTATGCAACATTGTTGGAAAAAAAAAATTCTTATTGGGTACCCCCAGGGAGGGAGGAATTTTGAAAGAGAAATTTCAGAAGGAATGTGTCTTTGTGCTAAGACATTTGTATCATATTCAGTAGTCATCTTGATTGCCTCCCTAAACTCTGACTGTCTTTGTCAGGTTTCTGTCAGACTGGGATAACAGCAATTTGTTTAGTGGAGGAGCAGAGGTTACCGTGTGCAGGTACGAACAGAAGAGCAGCATCTGCATGGCTACATCCTGCTGCTGTTGGAACACTCGGTTCTTCCAAGCCGAAAAACTTCAAATCTCCTTAGATGGAAAAAAATTATCATTGTGCAGATTTTGGTGATGGCAAATTATGTAGGAACAAATAAGCAAACTACATGGGAAGCATGTTTAAGATTAACCTAGAAAGTAATTTTATTATTGAAATGAAGACTCTGCTCTGAAACAATGGTCCTGTGCAGGGCTAGGAGTTGGATCTGATGATCCTTGTGGGTCCCTTCCACCTCAGCATATTGTGTGATTCTGTGAATAAGAGTCAACATTACTATGAATAACCAGCAAGTTGTCACAGTATTTGCTTGACATACTTCAGTGAGCATGGTGTGCAAGCTCAGGTATGATCTCTTCTCCTTCATGAGGTGTTACGTGCCTTCATCTGCTAGTTTAGAGCTTTTTGCATTTTGAAAAGCCTAGATGACAATTGCTAGCCATTGATATGTCTAGAGAAATGAAAGTTCTACACTGTCAGAAAGCTAATGAGTATATTTCCTGTATATCTTCCATGTTGGTTGATGTAATGCATATTTGTGCAGTAGTATGGAAAAAAATATTTTTGGTTTGAAATTAGTAAAGACTTCAGATATGACAATTGAAAAGAATATTTATTTAACCTTATGTAATTTTCCCTTTACTGCAAGTTTCCAGAAACCTCTCCTGCATATAAACTTTGCTTCCTACTTGAACTGTCAAGTTACAGCAGTGAAAATAACTGTTAGGTTGCCAGTCAGATGTTCTTAACACATCTTTCACTACAGAGTGGGAAAGACTTCTTAAAGTGGAAACTTAATTTAGCAATAGCCAGACTACAGCTGTCACTGAGAAATTTAGGTTGCAGACATTAATTATTGGCAGAAAATTTGAAAATATGATCTACACTTAGATGACCAATGAGAAAAATTCAAACCTTGTCATTAGAAATAAACAACAATACAGATGCATGTATGGTTGACACACTGGAGGGACAGCATGCCATCCAGAGGGACCTTGACAGTCCCGAGAGCTGGATCTGTGTGAACCTCATGAGGTTCAATAAGGCCAAGTGCAAGGTTCTGAGGTGGGTCAGGACAATCCCCAAGCACAAATACAGGCTGAGCAGAGAGTGGATTGAGAGCAGCCCTGAGGAGAAGGACTTGGGGTTCCTGGTGGATGAGAGGCACAAGCTCACCTGACAATGTGCACTTGTGGCCCAGAATCATATCCATATCCTGAGCTATACCAAAAGAAGTGTGACCAGCGGGTCAAGGGAAGAGAGTCTCACACTCTGCTCTGCTCTGGTAAGACACCACCTGGAGTACTCTGTCCAGGGCTGGGGTCCCATCATAAGATGGATCAAGTTCAGAGGAGAGCATAAGGATGATCAGAGGAGTGGAGCACCTCTCCTATAAGAAAGGCTGAAAGATTTGGGGTTGTTCAATGTGGAGGAGAGGCGTCTCTGGAAATACCTTGCAGTTGTCTTCCAGTACCTAAAGGTGCACAGAGGAAGTTTGGAAGGGGGCTTTTTGCAAAAGCAGTGATGGGGCAAGGGTGAATGGCTTTAAATGGAAGAGGGTAGGATTAGATTAGCTATAAAGAAGAAGTTGTTTACTGTGAGTAACTGGAACAGGTTTCCTAGAGAAGTTGTCAATGTCCCATCCCTGGAAGTGTTCAGGGCCAGGCCTGGAGGGGCATTGAACAGCCTGGTCAAGAAGGAGGTGTCCCTGCCCGTGGCAGGGGATTTGGAACTAGATGACCTGTAATGTCTCATTCAACCCAGGCCATTCTGTGATTCTATGATACTATTATGTGTCAATGCAGACAAATCCCCTTATTCCCTTCTCCTCGATTTGGATTTTGCATAGCTGATTTAAATAAATCCAAGGACTCTTTATTAATGGGTTTGCCTGGCAGAATATGTATGTGTCACTACAATACAGTCATATCCGTGTACATGTATCTCTTTGATCAAACTGTCTTATATATTGCATAAACCATAACTTCTGCTTGCTTTGCCTACAAATACTTGTATTATTTTTCAGCTAACCACAAATTCTCTCTCTATACAGTTATAGGTGCCATTTTTCCATGTCCTGTTCAATTTCCTCTGCTTTAGTGAAAGGCATGGATCCTTCCAATGCTTCTCTGTAAATCACAGTTACACTGTAGTAAATTTTTTATTCTCAAGGAAGTATGGGACGTGTTAGTGGAAATTTTCCTGAGCTAAATCCATAAACTCAAAAGCACCTATATTTTGAGGATTTTCTATATTCCTCTTACTGCCCTTGATTTTTATTTCTGTGTAGGCTTCTTTAGAAAGTCATATGAGTTTTAGGAAAGCAGTCTCGTCTTATGTGATTTTTTTTTTTTTTTT
>VZRE01013156.1:13505-26583 GCA_013396775.1 Cephalopterus ornatus
AGGAAATGCATGTTAATATATGTTATCGCAGTCAAAAAATATTCTCATTGTCCATCTGTATGATGAAAACCAGGGAATGTGTTAAAGATTCATTTATAACTGTAAATCATTCAGTGTTCCATTTATTTTATTATCCTCTAAAATGTAGAGATGCATACATTTTCCTGCTTTTATTGAAGATGGGATGTATTAATCATAAAATGTTACTGGAAAGAATGTTATATATTTCTTAATGTCTTTACAAATTCTCCATATGGATAGTAAAATAATGTGGAAAAGATCTCCTGTTTTCTTGCTTTCACAAAAAGACCAGATGCTAAGTTTTCGCTACACATCCAATAAACTGCAATTCCTCAGTTAAGTCCCATCTGATGCGTGCAAAAATCTGTGTGATTTCTTAGGTCTACAGCCACAGGTATCTTTGATTCTTTCTCTCTTTACAATTAGAAATATCTCCAGGTTCTGTTCTGTTTGATGTCAGGAAAACAGCTGTAACACTTTATAGAAGAATACTCAAAAGAAATGCACAATTTTGAAGGGTTTTGGTTTACTGTGCCTGCATGTGGATGAACTTCTATGCACCACAAAGTTCTTTAGAATTGGTTTGTATCCATAAATTGGACTACAGTCTTCAGAGCCTCTTTTCTCAAGTCAACAGAAGCTGACACAAGATGATAGTGAAAAAAAACCCACTTTAAAACCTCTCATAAATAGATAGCAAGCCAGGTCCTCAAGACTGCTATTTACAGAGATCTTAACTGTGAGATTTTTTTTTTTCCAGATCAAATTATTTGCACAAAAGAATAGCTATTTCTTTCAAACTTCCACCACTGCTCTGAATTTCTGTAGCAGCAACATGGTTTACTTCTGATGACACGCGTATGAGTCAGCAGCATGACCAGTAGCGTGGCACGTGACCCTGTTGTTGCAAGCCCTTCCACTTGAATTAGTGCAGACATGAAACAGTGATAGTTTTTTAAAAGTGGCAAGTGATCAAAAGACTGCGTAAGCAAAATTAACATTCACTCCTTTCATCTCACCGAGTGAAATAACTTTCAAGAGAAAATTGTGTTTTGAGGACACTGAAGGTTTCATTCCAGTTTTCTCAACTCCCTTCACACCCTCAAAATGTAGGGTATCTTCAACTGTTCTTTAACAAGTAGTGAAAAAAGTTAATACTCCCAAAGCCTCAGCAAAGGGCTTCTGTTGATGTAGGGATGGGAATTTGAGATGACTGTTTCTGGACACTACCATCCCTTTGGCAATTTTGGTGCATCCAAGAGCCAGCCCTTAGAAATTAAATTTCTGGTAGATAATGCTTTTTTGGGTTTTTTTGAGGGATACCTCAGAAATTAGAGTGAAAGAAAGAAAGTTTTGGCTCCAATATTTAATAAAAATGTAAGGTTATATATTGCATACATAATTTATCTGTTATTTCCAACATTTCTTAACGATATTTGAAGATGAAAATCTGCATTTAATTATTGATATAATTTTTAAAGACCATAATATACTTTTAGGGTTATTTTAGATATTGTGGCTTAGACTTCCAGAACAGTATGAATAATGGAGAGAACCCATATTTAAAAATCTAGGTGGATGGTACAAAATCTCGGGATATTACATGTGTACTTCAGATTAATAGAGCATATGTTCTGTGGCAGAGAAAATTAAAGATCTCCATTTGTCAGTTTGCTTTCAGAAGTTCAGAAGAACTGCTAACCTTTCATCAAGCCACTAGCATGTGAAAATTAAGTGCCTTTTTGGGACCTCTGTGGTTTTTTTAATGTGTGTACCGACTGAGCTATATAGCACTGAGTTGATTTAGAAGACCATTGATTTTTAATCCTTTTCATTTTAGCCAAAACTTCTGTAGGACCTTCCTCCTTTATTTTTTAGCATTCAAACAAAAAGTTTGGTACTATAATAAAAATAATTATCATAGAGTGCAGAAATAGTACAGGTTTTCCTGCAGTTATTCCTTGAAATCAGATAATTATGATCAGCTAAAAAGGTATACATTGCGGTGTGTTTGTCAGACTGCAGTATAGTCGGTTGTGAGAAGTGTGAGTAAATTCAGTTTTGTGAGGAAAACACATTGCATTTTGTTTGTATTCAGAAAACTCTTACCAAGGCAAGTGCAGCTGTTAATTGAGGAAGAATGTTCAGTGCAAAATGGAGCACAGCTTAGCTGAACCACTGCCTGCAGATAGTGAAATACCTGGTCATCTGCCCGTGGGTACACTGCAGTAGCTGTGGTACCTTCCATTACATGCACAGGCACTTCAAGTAAAATTCAAGCCTGGGAGAGACCCCAAAAATGCAGACTTCCTTATCAGAGGAGTATCCTACATGAGTACTTGAAACACAGGGTATTCATAGGCAGCAATGGTCAACCTCCACCCAAAGCTAGGAGATTTTTTTCTGGTGAAATCTCATTCTGGAACTGTGCAGCAAGCAGTGGCCTCTGGGACTTTAGGTTTTTCTGGGTTCTGTGTAAGTAAGTGCAAACTCCCTGTGAGCCCTAGATGAAAGCTCTTCAGTGGACTTTGTCTGAATAAAGGAACATCTACTGAATGGAATAATTAGCTGTAACAAGAAAAAAATGAGCCAAAAAGTTCCCACCCAAGCTTCCAATGCCTGGCTTCTTACTCCTGAGGAAGCACCGCTCAGGCCTTTGGAATAAATCAGGTAGCATGAAGAGGAACAAAATGATCAGAACTGGACCAGCTTGTGGCTTCCACGCCGATACAATAATTTGAGAGTGTACACCCACGAGTTAACTCAGTGATCTTTAAGACTTGCATTCTTGAGCTCAGAATCAGCCTTAAGTTCACCGGAACACACTGTCCAAACCTGCAGCTGGGGATGCCTTCCCATGTTGCCTCAAATGAGTAGAAGGCAGATTTGAGCACGATTTCCAAGTATCTGCTTGGCATGTTGTTCCTGCTGGTTGACCAGTTGCATCCCAAGTTCTTCCCATCATTCCCATGACTGGCAGTCTGATCCTGTGGTATCAACCTGAGCTCAGCCTCTCTGGTATCTAAGGTCATTCTGCACAACTTTGGAGGCAAACACAAGCTCCTGGCTTCAGCTCAGGAGTGACCTCAGCGAAACATGCTTACAATCTCAACCCTTGTGTCATTTCCCCACGCACAGTCGTACCGACCTCAAGACCACCACTCTTTATCCTCTGGCAAACACCAGTTGCATTTCTAATGGATGAAGAAGCCAGGAGAACATTAGGTCCCAGCAGAAGAGGTCATGGAACACAAGGTTTTGTGCAGTTGCTGGACCTCAGACAGAACAGTCATGAAAGAAAGCCTTTGCAGAGCACAGACCTAATCCACACTACTGTTTAATTATTCTGCTAATATTCTTTTACCTCACTATTCCTTTTGCTCTTCATTTTGGCCCTCCTGGTGTCTGGTGATTTGTTTATGGTGAGGGGAGCTCAGAAATTCAGAAATGCAGCTTAACACAGAATAAAGGCTTATTACAGTTGCTGGAAACAAATTCATCGGTCAACATAATAATTCAGTAAAGCTATAGCGGTAAAGTAGATTAGTAAGTGAGGATTAAAATAGCAGTCTCCTAAGTATAATTCTAAATCTTTCAAGTCTCCCTTCCATCTTTTATAATTTATAGATGTGCTGGGACAGGAGAATTCAGAGATCTACTTAAATTTATTTGGAAGTCTGCTTCAGAATCAGGAGAGATATTTCTGAATCCTTATCAGTAGAAGCAGAAAATACCAATATTTGAAGGCAAATAACTTTACAATGAAGCTGAAACCAACTTCTGAGCCCCTGACACTTCCAACTATAGTTTGACTTACAATAGCGGAACAGCCCATAATTTAATGTTGAGGGATTTCATCACAAAATGAAAATAATCCTGAATGAATCTGGAGAGATTAACTGACAGCTTGAATGAGGAGACATGACATTTGCAGTTTACAAAAGCTTAGGATGAAAAAAATGTGATATGATAACATTTTAGAATACAAAAGTGTTGCTATAGCAACTGTGTCTTCTCCGTGGGATCATCTTTCTAAGAAATGCTGTATATGAGTACGTGCTACAAAATTCTGTGTATAATATAGACAGTGGAGAATTTTAATCATGATTCACAAGAAAACCTGCTGCAAAAACAATCTTTTGTACAAAGATATGGGTGGTTTTGAATGATTGCTTAAGCTTCTAATGAAACAGATGTCTGAAAAGATTTATCCATAAGCTATTCAAGTACCAGCTTAACAGTAAATGATTTTCTTGTGTTCTGAAATACTTTTCTTGGAAGTATTAAAAATAGCTCCTTTGTCTTGATTCCACAGTGGGCTACTACTGGCTGTAAAGAATCTAGGAGATGACTTGTTTTCTGAATAGTAGAGCAGGATGTGAGTTGAAATGGAGTGTGAGACAAGAAAAAAACTCTACTTCAAAAACGCATCTTTAAACTTTGCTTTTTACATCATCTTGGACTCTAAGGTGGGAATATTGCAACTTGTGACTGGTGGAAACATATAATGATGTGGAGAGAAACAGCACTGAGCTAAACAGCCTGAGGCAGCACAGGCTTGTGCCAGCGTTTCTGGGTCAGTGTGGGTACACATCTGTTTGCAAACATGAGAACTCAACAGTACGCCAGGAATTCAGAATTATGTAAGAATATAATCAAATTGCAGAGATGCTCCCAAAAAAATAATGAAATGAAATAAAAAGATATTAAATAAAATCTACCACTTTGCCCTAGATTTCGATTTTTTTAAATAGCATGCTTAAATTTTAAGTCCTATTTTACAGACAGTGTTCCCTAACTTGATTCACTGTTGAACCTATTCCCAAATTTTAGAAATTGCGTTGTATTTTTCTGCTCCCACACCACATTAACACGTCGAGCCACATGGCATCACATCTGTTCTGTATCNAACACGTCGAGCCACATGGCATCACATCTGTTCTGTATCCTCCTCTAGATGCCAATTCTAGATAGTCTAGGAGAGAAGATTCTCTCCTGAAATTCCATATTTAGATATGAGACATGTTTATTCAAACTCTTGTCTCAAATTTATCTTTCTTACTTACATAATGCATTAGGGATCACATGGTTTAATTTTGTTTCAAACATTTTTCCTGAGCCTGGATAGTCTCTCTAGCAGTAGTAATGTCCTGTCCCTCTTTGAACCTTCCGGGGTTCTTGACCTCTACCTCTTCCTATGATGTACAGAAATATACAAGCAGAAAAAAGGAAGCACTAAGGTATCAGGGGACACTGATCTGTTTTGACATGTCATTTGACAATAATTGGGAGATCCATCCAAGAGGCACCGCTGGCCTGAGATCAGAATGCTTGTGCACTGCCTCATTAAACCTGTGTTTTCTCTCAGCCTTTTGGTCAGAGAGGATTGACCAATCTCTGGCTAAGCAAGCTAACAAGTATTATGTGGCACCACAGAATTTGCAGCTTGTAAACTTGAAGTGCGTGAAAAGAGTAAGAAATAAATGTAGTCACATGTACGTGTGTGTGCGTCTGTACATGTGTATACATACATATATAAATTTCCAGAAATGTGTGGTAGGTTAAGTGATAAAACACCTCTGAATCCCCATCAGTCACAGGGATCAGCCTCCAGATCACATTCCAGAGTGAGAGGTGGGTTTCTGCCCAGGAGTGGGGGACACACGCGTGGGATGCAGGGGATGGAATAGGATTTATCACGGGATGTTTAGGGAAGGAGAGGGGAGCAGGATGAAGCTTTCAGAACAGTCTGTGTCTGCGTGGGTGCTCTAGGTGCCTGTCTAATTCGTGTGGGCGGATGTGTATTCGTAGGGGTGTGGTGTGCACATGTGCTCTGTCTGCCGGCTGCGGATGTGTCTCCTCACTGCTGGCTGAACCCTCCTTGCACTGAAAGTAGGCTGCTTCATCTTGGCTTTTGCTTTCAACTTAAAAAAGCCCCCTTTTAAATTAATATACTTTTGCTGTCTATGAGCAAACTACTACAATAATACAGCGGATAAGAAAATGACATGTCACTATATATATGTGAATATTTTCACAGAGGAAAAGAATGAATGAAAAAGTATACTTTTATATTTAAATGCACACAATACTGGATATAGAACTGAGATCAAGGTAGGATTTCAGACTGTTTTCTTTCTATCTTCGTTGTCTCTAAACTCCATACTGAAATGCATTTACAGGACTTTCTGAATAGATTCTCTTGAGGAATAAGAAAAAAAACCCACCACCTCACATACATGCTTAGTTTGGGATGTGCTTCCATGATGGTTTTCTTCAGACAAATATTTAGCAGGTCGACTGAATCAATTATGATCTTGCAAATATTCACAAGCAAATCTTTCTAAGGCCCACGTTATTTCATAGGAAAAGCACTTTAAGTTATAGGAATCTTGTTCTTATGACTCATTTATTCCTTTTTTCAAAACCCTTGCACCTTCATAGACGTAATCAGAATTTGAATGCTTTTCTACCTCACCAAGAAACGAATGTGTCTTAGAAAGATGCATTGCATAGATGCCCTTTTTCTTGGAAAAGACGTCATAAAAATTCCTTCCTGGATGTCTGATGAACTACCTGGAAAATGACAACAGAACAACAAAGCCCAGTGTGGAGAAAGGAATCCACAGCAAAGTCTGTGGGGCTTGCTGCTGCACCCCACTATGCTGAGCTGGAGTGCAGCCAACAGTAGAGGGGGTGGCATGGACTCAGTCCAGAGTTATTTCTGTAGGCTTGGAAGGACAGCATGGCCTAGAATAATAAATTCAGACCAACAATTTCTGTGATGAGAAGTCATCAGAGGATGCTGCAGGAGAGCAGCTATGAGAGAACAGTAATAAATTGAAGACCTAAAAGCAAGATAAATGATTTTTCTGTAAATGACTGAATATGTATTTTCCATGTAAGGCCTAGTGTTACACCCTGGTCCAGAAGCTCTATACTTTCACCAGTTTAATTTTAGTCTTTAAGAGGTTTTCCCTCAACAGACTCTCGCAAACCCTTTTGACTTTTTGATACCTTGAGTTCACATCCAGAGAAAAGACTACACACCTTTTCCCTAAGAGATTTCTTTTAATTTGATGAGAAAATGTGCTGATTTGCTGAAAAAGCCATCACATCCTCTATATGGGTTTGTGAATGCAATGAGAGCAAAACATAGGGTTGTAGTGAGAGAGAAATACACAAAGTTAAAGAATAACTTTACATAGAAGCACTGTCTCATATGTTGAACATATCATCAGAGGTGATGGCTTAACAGTCAGGTAGCTTGTTTGGGATGTACGCCCAACATCACCACGGCAGAAACAAGCAAGAATGAGGGTCTTCATTCAGAGCTGAAGGCAACCAGTGTGGGTTAGACTACAGACTTAAATAACAGACTTGTGGATTACCATCATGAAAGGATAAATCAGGAGTAATAACTGTAAGTCAAGCAGGAGTTATTTCAGTACTGTATTCAAAGTAGTGCCCTTGAACATTTCCTTTCAGAGTCACAGATGGAAATTGCATTATACAGCTGCAGCTAACCTGGACAAAGAGATTGCAGCTGAAAGTGTTGGTGGAAAACATCTGTCAAACTCAAACTTCAAACTGATGGGTTTGTTGAAATTGCTGTATTTATGTAGTTTTATCACATGCTTTTAAAAATCTCAAAATGTGCTGCTGTTTTCACACTGCCTTTTAAAATCAGCCATCTAAAAGGCATGTGAAAATAGAAATCCTTACCAACCTACAGTAAATTCCTGTTATTGATTCATGGTTGATTGAGCTTAGAAACGTCAATTCTGGAGGTGAAATCTGAAGGAAGAGATGCCCTGGACCAGACATGCCTGTGCTGATCCATTCCCTGGACCAGACAGTGTGCTCTGTTGTGAATTGAGCTCATAAGACATATTATATTTATTGGTCAAGTGTTGACAAGAGTGTGCCTGTTAGAATAAGTGAAAGACACTGTCACTTTTAGAAAGAGAGTTACATTTTCATATGCATGTAGACTTTATACCAGCACCTCTGCAGCACTGCTTAGGCTATTTGGATGGCCTGGGACCTGCTGTGTATTCTCAGCTGCCTGTACTTGCACATGAATTATTGCTCTTAAGGTACTGTGAGAGTGGAGGCAGTCAGACAAAGGCATGAAAACAAATTATTATTCCCAGCTGTAAAGGTTATGTGGATTTATCCCACGTAACTGTTAATGTGGCATGGGATTTTATCCTGGCAAAGATGGATTTGCTTAGTTGTGCGTGTAGGACAAGCCTCTGTTACATTTTCAGAACCCATTCGCTGTGGCTGGGCTCACTTAAGAGCTTTTATACGTACAATCTCTGACGTGGCTGAGAGCTCAAGGTAATACCTTGGACCTCCTTAAGTCACTGAAGGCTACAGTCCATAAAGGCCTTTGATTAGCTTATTTCAGGAGATGTGCAGGTTTCTTGTACCTCTCTGGGGAGGAGAAGGGTGAGAAAGTAACAGAAGAAGATCCTGCACACACTGACTCTATGGTTTGCAGTACTCTGCAGGCAAGGCTGAGTCAGTTTGCAGGATCCTTCCCTCTTCCTACCCAGTGTTAAGAGTCTCATCACAGTGCATGTGCACTGCACAGCACTACACTGTTTTCTCAAACTACAGAGACAAACCCTTTACTGCAATTCAAGCCTAAGGAAAGTAAAAACAAATATGGGAGAGAACCAAAAGAAATTATTTTTTTGGATGTTAATTGCTCCATAAAAATATGTGCTGACAGCACTACATAAAGATTCTCAGGTATTAGCTGTAGGTGACTTACAAAATTATTCTGAGGCTTGTTAACAAAAGACATTGCATTCTGTTGACTTACACAGAACAGCTAACTCATGTTAGATCATTGGCCTGAAGACTGTTTTTTGTATCCATTTCAAAATGTACATGTTTTTATATTTTTTTCTGTTTTCCAAAGTGTAAAATGAAGTACTTCTCTGATTTAGTGATTTATACAGCATCTCTTCAGTTCTATGATTGCCTGGTTGATGAGCTTCTGCTCACGTCATTAGATTTACTTTATTAAATATAGCCTGCAGGTAAATTGAGGCATCATTATGCATCATTAGAGGGTGGTTCTTTAGTTTCTTTAATTGACAAAATTTGCTTGTAAGCCATATTGTTCTTATGACCTCAAAATAACCGTCGAGAAAGTAAAAATAGTGGAGAACAAGTTGTGCAGGCTACTGTGCTGACAGAAGTCACTACTTTATGACTTAACTTTATGAAATACTGAGGGATAGCATTTATGTGCTATCTGGTGGGAAAACATTGTTCTTAAGTATGTATTCATTTCAGCTGTGGTGTTAAGAGAGGAGACTGAAGCAACAAAAACCTCTGGAACAGAAAGGCTTTTGGAACATTGTTAGATAATTGCTGGACAAATGCTAGTATGGGAGTTGAAATGTTAGTTTCAGTTTATTCTATTAACACAGCCTATTGCAAATGCCAAAGGACAATGGGCACTGAGTCACACCAGGTCCCTTTGAAAGCACATCAGAAGATAAATGCTGCTAATCTGGTGTTTTATGAATACTATGTTTTACCATCCCGAGGGAAGTTTGAGGTAGCTGTAATTAATTTCTGCTGGGATTGGTGCTCAGTGAGTAACCACAGCTCAGCTGAAAGTAAAGTAAGTTCCCATTGACATACGTTTTCGTGACTCAGCCCACAAGCACATGTTTATTTCTACCCTTGCTAACTAGAGCACTTGTTTACAGTGATCAGCATTTAACCAGTGTGGACCCTAAAGTGAACAGAATCTTAGTATTTCCTAACCCATCTAGAGACTGGAAGTATTTTCTTTTTTTAGCATATATTTAAGCTCTTCTAAAATAAGACAATTCAAGATACTCATCGACTGTCTGAATCTGCAGATCACTTAGTCTTCACACAGGTCTAAAAATGCCTTTCCCAGAACATTTTCTCTCTCTGTAGTCTGATCTTTAAATTTTAATTGAAACTAATCATCTGATTAATTACGTTCTTTCTGTCTCTCTTTTTTTTTTTTTTTCCCCCTTGCTTAGGCTTTTCTGCAATTATAGCTCGTACAGTGATTCACTGCACTTCTCTTTTTCCTATCCTTCTCTTGGAAGCTCAGTGTCTGTGGGATTATAGAGACAAAATAAATTTTATAGGTGGGGTTTTTAAAGAGGTGTGTGTGACTAGACCACCCACACTCACTGGGTGCACCTGCATTTGCAGTGGAGCACAGGAGGAGGGGCATGTCCATACCATCTTTTCCAGCAATGATGCTCATGCTATTTCCTTTTCCTAGGTATGTGCTATGGATGTGCAGGTCACTGAGTGCATCCACACTGTGTTTGTTGCGTTCTCTTTGGTGTTCCGTGTGCACAGTTCCAGCCTTTTTTCACCCAAAGCAAAACCTCTTGAGACTCACCCCTGGAGTACTCCAGAGCATCCCATAAAACTCAGAATCCAGACCTAGGGAAAATTCACATCAAGCTTCGTGATACAGGTGGACCAACCTGGGCAGCTACAAAAAGAATCACAGAAGGATTTAGGCACCTAAACATAACCGGTTTGAATTTTAGGAGCTATTTTCAGAATTAATGGAGACATACAAACTGTACCCTGTCACCGAGTAAGAATAGCTGAAGGCTGGGTGAGCACGCAGCAAAACATTATCTGTGCTGGCTCAGCTCTTCTACACTTTTCTGGGCATCTGCATTTGGCTGATGCTGGAGATTGGATCTTGACAATCAGATCCATCAACATTTCAGCAGATCCGGTATAATTGCAGCTCTGTTTTGGTGAATACTTTCATCTGCATTCAGAAGTGTGGGTCCTAGAGGAAGAGGTAGTTAGCAATGAAAGGTTTTTTTTATTTCACATACAACTAAATAAACACAACCTTCCTGTCTATTTGTTTTAAATTATATGTAGACCTGAAAGCAGGAATCAAAAATAAGGACTTTTCATTCCCAGCTGAGTGCCTTGAATGACAGATTTCAGTATTACTCATTTTTCCTCAAACTTTTTTTTCGCCTCATGAATTTTAATTTCTTCCTTGTGCTATGGCACAGATTCAGCAAGAAGGGGTGGGTATCCCTGTGGGTTTTGATCGTCCCAAACCCTGGAAAAGACAGTGCTGTAGAGTTTGGGTGATGCAGACTTAAATCTCCTCAAACTAAGGAGGCAGAGAACAATTTCTGTCTCCTACTTGAATGCTTTTGCAATTATTTTGTTGCGAATGAGGCACAAGGTATCACCAGCAGTTGAATTTTTCAAAGGTCAAAGCTTCATTCTTTCAAAATATTTATTTTTTTATATGTGCTCCCCTCCACCCATCACCTGTTTTGTTAATTCTAAATTATTGATCTGCAGTGGATGGAGAAGCCTGATTCAGATGTCAAAGCTCTGGAAAGGATTAACGGTTGGGCTCTAAATGATTATTTTATTGTTTCCTTGAAAACAAGCATCCCAAGGCTTGGTGGGCCAGAATGGAACTACTATGGTTGTGATTTCAGTCCTCTGTAATAAACCCTACCTCTGCACAACCTTGGGCCTGCAGGGAAGGCAGCCTTGTATTTTCTTTGACAGTTTGTATTTCCAGTTTTGCAAAAGCAATCTTAGAATACTGCTGAGTCACAGGGAAGTGAAAAATGAGCAAACAGATGCCTATCCTAAATAGTGCCACTTTTTCACAATACCATGATTTTTTATTTAAAACACACATTATTTTGGAGAAGGAAGGGGGAGGATGTGGATGACTGCAGAGCTGCAGTGGATAGAAAAGTTGTGGCAGGCTTTGAAAGAGATATTGGTACAAACAACTGGTTTTGCAGAATGAAGATTATGACTGAAAATGCCACTGAGTTACCTACAATATAGGAGAAATGCACATACTTTTCAAAGTGATTAATCTGAAATTGCTTCAACATTTTGCCATGCTGCCCACTGAATTAGTAGGAGGATGTGTTAATAATTTACCATCTACAGCTCTAATAACTTGCATCTAGGAATGTGATTCTATTTTGCTTCCCAAGCAGAATAACCTCAATTACCTTAGAATGTCTGTTGTAGCAAACTTTCTGAGCCCCACAGGCATCTCCTACCCTTTTTAAGTCCATTTGATTATATATATATGTTATATATGTTATATATAACAGAAGAACTGACCTGATCAATGCGTGGATTAAAGTCATCAGTGGAATTTTGTCTTTTTTGATCATGGGGTGTTTGTACAGCACCAGGCCTGTTGGAGACAAATGAGATTCATCTGTCTTAAGGAGGAAAAGGATTCTTGACCCCGAGTTGGCAGTGCTCATTGAGAGGGCTTTAAAGGCAAAAACTCAGCTAGAACTCAACCTGGCCACTGCTGTCAAAGATGATGAAGTGTTTTTATAAATACATTAACAACTAAAACAAGGCCAAGGAAAATCTCCATCCTTTATTGGACAAAGAGGGGGAACATTGTAACCAAAGATGAGGAAATGGCTGATTTACTTCAGTCTTTAACAGAAAGACCAGTTATCCTCAGGGCAACCAGCTCCCTGAGCTGGGAGTAGACTTCCTGCAGTCTAAGAGAAATTAGCTAGTGATCTGCTGTGCCACTTGGGCACTCACAAGTCTGTGGGGTTGGATGGGATTCACTGGAGGATACTGCGGGAGTTGGTGGAAATGCTCACCATGCCATTTCTCCTCAGTCCTGGCTAACTGGGCAGGTCTCAGATGACTGGAAGTTGGCCAGTGTAAAGCCCATCTACAAGAAGGGCTGAAAGAAGGATCTAGGGACCTACAGGCCTGCCAGCCTGACCTCAGTGCTGGGAAAGGTTACAGAACAGATCATCTTGAGTGCCATCACTCACATGGCAGGTACAAGACAACAAGGGGATTGGGGGCTTAGGAAAGGCAGGTCCTGCTTGACCAACCTGATCTCATTCTATGACCAGGTGACCCACTTAGTGAATAAGAGAAAGATTTTGGATGTCTTCTACCTGGACTTCAGCACAAACCTTTGATATTGTCTTCCACAGCATTCTCTGGATAAACTGGCAGCCCATGACTTGGACAGGTG